>PVJX010010806.1:0-55691 GCA_004027295.1 Dolichotis patagonum | reverse complement strand
ATGTATATTTGAGTGGGTAAGATGGATGACCATATTGTTGTTTTTGTCAGATCGTGGAGCAGAACTGTTAACAGTCTCACTGTTTGAATGTCTACTTTACATGTTTTAACTTTGTAATTTGAACAACTATTTCCAAGAAGTCAGTATGTAATTAGTCAAGTAATAATTTCTTAGGTTTTACTGTTGTTGTACTTTTCCTCTTTTTCCTTGGAATACTGTATTATCACTACCCTTTATTCTGTTTTATTTTGTTTTGTTTTTTCCTCTTTATATAAAATTATTTAAAAAAAAAAGAAAAGCAAGACAAACATGATTCTGCTTCTAACAGAAGAGTCTCTCCACATGGTTCCTTAATGAGACTGAGTTCTTAGAATATGGGAAGATGCAAATATATGAATGTTTCGGTGATTTTACATTTATATTTTCACATAATATTAAAGTGTATTGGGTAAAAACATGTCATTAATGCCAATGAATTCACTTTAATTCATCTCTCAGCTTGTATATGACACTGAAAGTGTCATTTAGATTAAACTTTAAAACATTTTCTAAAGGTATGTACCTGGAGAAAATACAAAGTAGAAAAGGAAAGCTATTCTATTAATTTGTGTTAGAAAATAAGAGAATAACCTACTTCTGTAGAAATAAGCTTTATTTTTCATACATATTTTACAAACAGCATAAACCATAGAAAGAGGTAGTGATTTGTATATAATCCTTAAAAATGGAATATGTAAAACACTGCTTCATTATATACAGTGTAAGAAGCAAGGTGACTTTAGGAAAGCTTTATATAGTGATAACAAAATTCCAACAGTGGATTTTCAGTGACTTCTTTATACCTAAAAGAAAGATAAATTACCTACCTCTTAGCTTGCTCTGAGAAATGACATAAATATATCCTATGTCAACTTTTGTGGTTGGCGTATAGTATGGACTTGGAAATTTTTTTATTGTATGAAAAATAAAGCAGATAGTTTTAGCATGCCAAGGACTAATGAAAGTAGAACCTAAAACCCAGTTTTTCTCTGAGAGTTGCAATGATGAAATTCATTCTTCCTCCCGCATGTATTCCTACATGTTTGCCATGTGATTTTGCAAATCTTCACATCAAAAACAGATCTTTTTCCTGATCCTTTGATTTTGGCCTTCATTTATGACTTGGCTAAGTCAAAAGAATAAAGGACAAGTCAGTGTTTGCAACGTGCCAGCTTTGTTATATCTCACAAAGTCCCGTGCCCTCTGCTTGCTCATATACCCTTAAATACAAAATGCATGTGGAACACAGCCATTGCCACCATTGTACCAGGAAAAGCCAACTAGGTCACCTAGTAGCCACCACTAACAGATCTGCGAACCAGTCAAGACCAGAGGTTGCTACAGTCCTTCCCAAAGAATAATATAGCAGCACGTATGCCCAATCCCTTTTTTTTAATGAACTATGTTAGTACTTATGTGAATGCTAAATCTATACTGAGCAAACAGTAGAGTCATTTAGGAATTTTATTTCCACTCTGTTTCAGTTAGCTTTCCTCTTGCTGGGACATTACCTGATACCCACAGTATCTAGAGGACTCAGTCCAGGGTCACCTGATTCCACGACAGAAATATCAAGCTGGAAAGATCAACTGTTGGGAAGCAAAGCAGGGGAACATTGCCACAGGGGAAGGGAAGAGTGGGAAGACACAGCCCCAAGGCCACGTCTCCTTGACCTATCCAGAGCCACAGAGGAGTGCGCTCTACCATGCACGCAGAGAATCCCAAACCTTACTGCTTCGACACCCTACTCTAATCGCTCTGCTTCCTAATGCATTGTACTGAGTAGGATATGCTTGTTTAATATTCTGTTTTTCAAGAGAAAACATTGGCTAAGTACTTGGTGGGCACAGTCACTATTGTGTATGTACCTTAAAACATGACTTTCAGTGGGCATATTTTCGTCTTCATTTTCTGAATGTTGTTTGAGGACAGGTTATTTCTTTAATACATTTCCAAAGATATAACTACATTAGAACAATGACAGCTCAGTAAACCAGAAGACTATGACAATATTTTTTTCTAAGTCATAATAAATGAGTGAGCAGGCTACTCATCACCTACTCTATCACTGTAACTAATATGTATAAAACTGTTTTAATTTTTCCTATCAAAGAGGTCACAGATACATATAAAAGCCAACCTGCAATATAATCCAAATTTCTCTACACCAAACAAATAGGATTCACAGAAAAAGATACATTTACATATATATTTTTCACCAATTTTTTAACAGTGCTAAGAGGTAAAATGTATGTTTTTCTCAGCTACATTTTCTTTTGTCAACATTTTAGTACCTGAGTCAATCAGTCCACACAAATTAGTAAAACCACTGTAAAGTACCTTAGTTAATGGAATGTTAAGAGGGTCCAGTTTAAGTCAGGCTATTTTATGACACAGACCTCTCCTTCCCTAAAAACTGACCATGAAAATTACATTATAATGATATTCTCGGTATGTACTATTCAGTTGGTTCCTCAGAAAGATTATCATTTTATGACACCAATTTAGGTCCTCCTTTCATTTCTTCTAGAAACTATTTATTGAAGAGGTGAAATTTTTAAAATTACATATCTGGGGAAAAGAGAAAACTTCTGAGGTATAACAGTAATAAGATGCACCACGTAAGTGGCCAAGGCACTCATGACTGTTGACTTCAATGCAATACATGATTTTCTAAAGCTACAAGGGCCTGGTAACATGTTTGCTTCAGGGGCACAGAAAAGAGACAAGGACTGCAGAGTTGAGGATTATTTGTCTATTTCCCTTTTTGAAGTCCCCATTTATTTTCTGCTTTCATGCATGATTAACAGCTTACAGACCCTTCACTTACAATCAATAGTTGTGAAGTTTTATATTAGGTTTAAAGATTAGAGAGTCTTGATTATAAATTTTATTGATTTGTACAGCTTAGTTGCAGAAATCCCTGTACATTTTTTTTCTGAGATTAAATTAAAAGGAGATATATGGCCTGCACACACTAGAAGTGCTAGTGTGATTGTAAGGTGTGACCCCCTTACACTCATTCCTCTAGATGAATAAAACCTAGCTAGAGCACTAAAACATGAATCAGCGTGTCAGCAAGCATCAAGCTGAGATACCAAACACAGCGAAAATATGACAAAAAGAATTACAAAACCACAAGGAAACCTACTTAAGACTATAATTAATACAGGCAACTTGCAAAGATTAATTGCTCTGGCTTGTTTGTAAATTAGGAAATTGACAGAGATAAGAATAATGAACTCCCTAACTTCTACCTGGCAAATCTGAGCCTCTTTTAAAACTGAAGATTCACAATCTCATTTGAATTAAAGGAAAGATGACAATTTTTTAATTACTAAAAGAAGAAATATGATCATGTTAAGGTTAGAAAATAACCTAGTGACTACAATGACCAAATCTGCTGTATGAGTATTGTCTTCTTAAAACCTTTTAAAGTGCCAGGGATTTAGCTCAGTGGCTTAAGTGCCTGCCTGGCAAGTGCGACGTCGTGAGTTCGATCCCCAGTACCCCCCAAAAAAAACCTTTTAAAGTAATATTATATATTTTATATTCACAATTTTAAAGTCTGAGGTGGTCCAAAAAAATACCTAGCATCTAAACATTCAATAACCATGAGGGGCAACTTCAAAATCTTACTTTACCCTCTCCATGTTATATATTATGAGTTTCTAAATATTATTTCACTTTTTTTACCATGAGAAATATGTTTCATTATACAAGTTGATTATGACCCAGATCTGTGTAAACCTGTTATAGTATGACATATAAACCATAAATAAAGGCGATTCACTTTGATGTGTATCATAAAGCTTTCATTTCCTTACTTAAAACAAAAATTAACAGGAAATTTTAGAGCACAACATAGAGCACAGCGTGCCCTGAGATACTTTGTGGGGCTAATCAAATGTTCCAGGGTGTTTATATTGGCTGTGACAGAAAATGAAATCCACATGAACTATGTGAGGCAAAGAATAACATGTATATCATTAAAACTTTTGTGTGAATTACTTGGTCATAATGTTTTCTACTCTCATCTACTAATTCCTTCAAATGGTTCAACAAGAAAGTATAGAACATTAACAACATATAGAAATTGTAATGTAGGACAGCATTTTCCTTTTATTCTAAAAGTCCTGATAAAACAGTTCTTTGAAATACTATGCATAAACTCATTATCTCTATAGATATTCACAGAAGAATAGAACACAAAGAAGGAAGTGTGTAAAAGGTAAAAGCATGGTGGAATTATTTTTATGTTTGTTCTGTACAAATGCTACTTCAGTAATCACGTTCTTTCTGCATCAAAGTCTGTATTACCAGTTCCAACCCACGTCTTTATTTCTGACTCTGAATTTCAAGCAGTCTGCAGATTTCTATCTGGATGCTAACATACAGAACAGACCCATTAAACTCGGCCCACCATCTTATTTCTATCAGTACTGCATTCTTATCCTCCAGTATCTCTTAAATGTTTTAATCCCCAACCAAAACTTTGAAAGAATCAATGGTTTCTCCAATCCCCACATATTCCTTTGTTGTCAAACCTGTTTAATACATTGTTTTATAAGATTACTGGAATTTCTTTGTTCCTCTAGACTTAATTCAAACTCTAGTTTTCTCTCACTGGAACTATCAGGTATTATTTCAACTGCAAACATTCCAATGCACTCTTCATCCAGTTTTCCAAAGTACAATTCTGATTACATAGCTCTTCCATCCAAAAAAAAATTTGGAGATTTCTTTGGCTGGGCCAATATAATAGAATTTCACTGTCTAAAACCCAATAGTCTCCCAAGCACTTTGTCTTGAGTACTTCCTCCAATGCCCATATTCCTGTCAATCAGGTCACTGATTTCAAAATTAGTGTGAAATTGTCCAAATCTGTACCACTTTCCCTTTCATCATCCAATTATAATTCACTCTACTTGTAGATCTTCCTATTCAATCACATGAGCATACAATTCAAAATATATCTTTAGAAAGAAAGAAACAAACAAACAAACAAATCAGATCTTTACAGCAAAAGCTTGCCGAGGAAGCCGACAGTGTGATAAGCAATATTTAATTCTCAGACTTTTATCAGTGCATCAAACCAGGAACTTAATGCATGGGTTTTTCTTTCATTTAGTGTGTCTATGTGTTTATGTCACCTATATCCGAAGGTAAATTTAAAATCAGAAACAGTGCCCTATGCTAAGATACAGAGCTCAATAAACTGTTAAAATAATAAGCAAACATCTTCAGAATGTATAGAAAACTTTTACAAAACAGACTACACTCCCATTTAGTTCCAACTAGACATTTAAATGCTGAGATACATTATCTTTATCACATAATTAGTGAATAAACACAAATGGACCAGACAAAAGGGCCAAATGAGGAAGGTTAATCATGGAGGACTCAGAAGTGATTAACTTCTTCTCTTACTCAACTCTCACCGTAAGGAAGGCCCACTAACAGGAAAACTCTAATGCAGTAAACATAAAAAGCACTGGTGATACAAAGAGCTCAGCTGATCTTTAAATCACTAGAGATGAAAAAGAGAGTATTGCATTGCAGAAGTATTCCAGAGGAGAACCTGGTGGTTGCAGGGAATTATCGCACCGATTTAACACCGGGAAGATTTTCCATCCACAGTGCTAGACTTTCTTATTGTATTTCTAGCCTCCGATGTTCCAGGTGGATCACAGTATGCCTGTGGAAAGTGACTAGTTTTGAACACTAATCTCTTGTTGAACTGCTTCAGACACGTATATACAGCTGCCTGTCGAACATCTCAACAGGGTTATCTGACGGGACTCTTAAACAAATATTCCCAAATCTGAGACAATTCTATTCCTCAACCTGTTTGAGTAAAATAATTTCAATTATCATTTCAATTGTTGAGGCCAAAAACCTTGAACAAAGTCTTTCTTCCCATGATCCCGACCATCTGTCTCTTCAGTCAGTTCTCTTGTCCTCTCTCCTGTGTGTGCTTAGAATTCGGGCACCTCCTTGTGAATCTCACCACTGCTGTTTCTTTAGTCTTAACCATTATCCCTTGCAGTTGCACCTAGTAAAACTGCCACACTAAACGCGAGTGAACTCCAGTTTCCCTTTTGCCTCTATTGTTGAGCTGTTGGTGGGATCCTAACCCAACAGTGACTGCTGGACTCACTCAGGGTCAGAGAGAAAGGAATCACGAGGATTCCAAGCCCTGCAGCTTCCCTATCACATAACCGCTGGTTTCACTGCCTCCCTTCCTGTGGGTTTCATTCTAGCGTCCTGGTGGTGATTCCTTCCTCGATCGGCTTATTTAAAACCTCTTATTCATTTCCTTCTGTTACTATCTAACATTTGTCTCTTTTTTTAATCTTCTCATACTAAAATGTTTGCTACATAAACATTGCTGAATAAATGCTTAGAATAGTAAACAACGGAATGAATTTGTCTATGAATTTCTGTATTGATGGCTGCCTCTTCTGCAGTCAATAAATGCCCGAAATGGACTTCATCGTTGCTGATTGAAGATTAAGATTTAATAACAGGAAAGCTGCCAATGAGATCCCGTGTTGGAACTTAGCTATGGGATTTCAATAGCTAACCAGTCCCATCCTCTTGAAATGGGTCACCATGTGTGAAGCCTCAAGAAGCACAGTCGAATTTCAACGTGAATATCAAAAATGTCAAATTACTGGGTGAAATCAACTGAGGAGAGAGGAAAAGGTTATCAGAAACCTTTCAAAAACTAAGTTGGAAGATTTCTGACAGAAGGAAGTACAGAATCATAGACAGTCATTCGAAGAGTATTTAAAACATTTTCTCTTGTAAAATCAAACTAGTGATATTTACTCTGCACAGCATTTATTTATGTTCTCATTGATCTTTTAAGTAGTCTTTCTTTTTTTTAACCTGAAAAGTAAGTTTTCCTAGAACAAGGAACATACTACTTATTTTTTTTATTCAGTGCTAAGCATACGGTAAGAAAGCAATGAATATATTAACTTGAAGTAATTTTACCTTGAAGGAGGTGATATGAAATCTGAGGGCTTTGAACATGTAACATCAACATAATCCTCATTGGGTTTAAGGAAAGAATCTTGAAGTCAGTGAACTATTTTTCTAGCACAGGAAGAACAGGCCTTGTTCTCTTGGAATATTTGTATTCCAGCTCAAATATTAGATGTTCTGTGTAAACTGAGTCTAATCTTAAGCAATTGACTGTGTTTTAGGTTAGACTGCAGGACAGATGATGTCAGTAAGTGCACATTAAGCTTCTTTCCCATTTTCACAGAGACATAGAGAGTTAGTTCTTCAGTTAGAGCCCCAGCCGTTACTCTGTCCTATGAGTTTGTTGTCAGTCGTCTTGGTTGATTCTCAGGGACAAGTCTCCTCAAGGCTTTTGATTTTTTTATCACTGTAGCTTGAACAAAGCTTCCAGTCTCACGTCTTTCTGTATGTGACATGTGTCACATACAGAGCGGGAGCGGGAGGCCACAGCTCTCGCCTGTTGAAAAGGTCATACATGTGTATGAGAAGAGACATGAAAACCAGCGTGAAATCAGGCTGTGGGTAGCCAAGGGCAAGTGACTGATCCAGCTGAAACAATGAAATGAGAAAAAAACAGTTCTTATCTCACAGAGTTGTAGTAAGAAAAAATATAGGGTGGTACAGACAAAGTGCTTAGAAAACTACCTGGCCCATATAATGGAAAAATGTGGTTATTAATTTCACTATGTTATACAACAGTGGCCAGGCAGCATTACCGTTTACAAGTAGTATAATCCTTGAAGAGACAGGTGTTTTTGCCTTTTCCCAAACTCAGTGATGTGTCATCTGAGACTGTTAATCTGTCTGATACCCCTTGTGAAGACACTAACACATTAATTTTTCATTTTCAAAATGTCAAGATAAATAATTTGAAAAAATCATAATTTTATATCCTTTTGTTGATGAATAGATGTGTAAGAAACCTGGGATGAGACTTAGTGTGAAATAAAAATGGCACCAAAATCTCACAATTACCTAACAAATAGAGAAATTTAAGGAAAGATACAGTAAGTCACTGATCAGAAAGTTTTTCTACTAACCCATATCCTTGAGTCTACCCACTCTTTCCACAGGTCTCTTTCTCTACAAGTGATGGTTTAAATGCATCATTAGTTGCTTGAAATAGTGAATGTTTCAATGATTCTTGTTTTGGATGGAAAGCTATACGGAGAACTGTTTCTTACTTATCTACTTTCTGTAAGATTGGAAGCTTGGGGACATTTCCATCATTGGAATCCATGGTTACATCATAGGTGATTATAATAGCCCAACTTCCCTTAACCCTTTCTTGGAATACTTTAGTACATTTTCTGCAAATTAAAAAAAAAAAGAATTTGCTAACTTAAGAACAAAGAAAAAAAACTGTAGACCTAAATAAAGGTACTCTGTGATTTTTTCAAAATTGGGCTTTAAGAAATATCTATGTAGTTTTAACTTTTGTATTGCTCTGAGTTATACAGAAGATTTATGTTTAATATTCCTGGGTATTTAATAATATACTTAGAAAACTAAAGCAAATTAAATAATACACATAATTATACTAATACTGTTCAGGTTACTTATAGCTCACCAGTGCACATTTTATCTATTTGTTTTTTAGAGTTTTATAGCAAAATGAAAGGCTTAAGAAAACCATAAAATATGGTACTTAGCAAGTGGGATGTGACAATTTCATTTCCTCTTTTATCTTTTATGTACTTTGAGAAAGCATTTTTATATGCATTTTCTAATGGGAAAGCATAATTCATTTCTCTGGTTTATCAAGGATGAAATATACCAGAAATATATATTATGAAATAATTTTGAAGTATTTCCACTATAGGAGAAAGCTGTTTTAACTCTTCTAGCTCAAAACCGTAAAATGCAAAAGTGAAGTAAAATAAATAGAATTTACTCAACATGTTTTATAGTATTGTGTTCGTATGTATAACACAAACATATGCATTTTTCAACAGAAGAATTATTTTATAAAATAATTAGCCAAGGTTGAGGATATCAACTTGTCTTAAGTAAGTTACACACCTACCATTCCACTGCACTTCTTTTAGAGACACAATGCAATGTGATACTTTGTGTTGAATCACACTGTTTACAGAGATTTAGGGGGGTCAGGACTGATGTTCAGCTCCTCCCAAAGGAAACCTGCGTCCCTCAAACCCAATGGCCTCATGAGGGCTGCCACCCAGCAGCACAATTGTAATGGCGCCCCCTGCTGAGCCAGACTCTGCCCTCCATGGGGCACTGGCCAGGGACAAGGCTGCCAGAGGTATGGACTTCCTCTGGGACACAATTAAATTTATTTGTCAACAAACTCTTTACTACAATTCTAACTTCAAATGGATCTGAAAGTGCTCTCTCAACTACCTCATTACTTCACCAGATTAGGCCAAAACTGCACTGGAGCCCTAAATTTAAAAAAGACACACGCACAATACAAATACAATCTTTGCAAAATCTACTCAAAATTGTTTATTTCTAAGCACTACATGCCATTATTATTTTAATGACGATGCTATTTAAAAACGTATTAAATTTAATCTTTCTAACACAATGCTAAAATGATGGGCTATTTTGATAATGCTAAAATGAATTAAAAATAACTAAATAATTTAAAATTGTCAATATAATTCAAAAAAAGGAGAAAAGGAAGCAACTAACGTAGCCTTTTGATATGATTACCTTGTACCTCCTGGAGAGGGGAGACCTTCGGAGCATGCAACTCATGCAGGGCATGCTTTTGGAAGAAGCTTGATTCATATTATTTCACTTCATGCTGATACAAACTATAGAGCAAATGTTTTCTGTCTTTAACATTATAAAATAGGAAAATGAGATTGAGAGGGGAGAGGTTAACTTTTTGACAGTTCCATGAGAATGTAAACCCAATTTGACGAGAGAGACAGAGACAGACAGACAGAGACAGAGAGAGAGTGTCATTTAAACATAACTACTTCCTAAAGACCCCACCTCCAAATACCATCACATTAACAAGCAGGGATTTCACAAACATCATGCTCAAAGCACACAGAAAGGACTAAACTTTACTAGAACACTAGAGAAAAAGTGTGATGACTACAAGGCACCAACAGTCACATTTAATGCATACTAAACGCCAATCATATCAGAGTGACCAAGTTTAAATGAACAGTAATATCAGCTTGCTAAGTGAACTCAGCGCTTCTTAGGCCTGTTTATATTTTAAAAGCTTAAAAAGTAGGATTATTATTTTCAACATAATCCATGTATACAACCTCAATAATTTCTACACTATCAGTGGATCGCACCTACTGGTTAAGTTCTTTTATCTATCCTGTTTGAAACTGTATTACTTATGGACTTTAAGCTTTTTTTATCTTTTAAATCTGCTACTCTTTTTTCACTATATAGCAATCCTGGAGGATATATCAATATTTGTTGAAGATACATGACTACTTCAGAACTCATCCATCAAAGACTGAAAATAGAGATAAACATAGCCGAGTCTCTAACATCGTGAAGGAAATGTTAAGTGACAGATTAATACTAACTGACACAGTCACATAAAATGTCAAAACATAATGAGATCTTGTCCCTGTAGTAGTAGGACAAGCAGCTGTGAAAGAAAAGGGACAAAAGCACAATTTAAATGCTCGAAACATGGGATCTCTCATACTGGAGATCCAGTCACTTCTAGATCTCAGTGTATGGTCTGTATTGACAATATGCAAGTAGAGACTCAACTGCAGGAACACTATTTCAAATAGACACTTAATTTTCATCACTCTCCAAACAAGCTCAAAGATGTCTGTAGTAAGCCATACAAGTTTATCCAGAATAAAAGCAAAATAGTATTTTTCCATAGTCAAACTGATGGCTTCAGCCACCTAAATGATTTGCCTAGACTCAAAAGCAAATGTCTCCACATTATTTCCGAGCGGGGTGTAAGACCACGGAGAAAATTAATGATAACTACTATGCACTCAAACAATCAGAAAAAGCTATGGGAAAGACATCTACATCAGTGAACACTGTTCGGCACTGCACGCTGTCGGCGTGGAGGAGTTACACGACGTGGAAAGGCAATGCTTGTCTCTGCATGTAGCTATAGACATTTCATTTAACTTGAACAAACCACTGATGTCTGGAGGATCTGCTCTTGATGGATGTGTGGAATATACTGCAGTGTAAGACTTTAGCTCCATAATTCTCAGCTCCAGTTGTCCCGGAGAATAGGACTAACAATGCAGGAAAAGGCCAGCGGATTCAACACTGGAGAAACGCAGATATGTATGCAGAAGGCAGAGTTGGCACTTGGAGAGAAAATCAGACAGAACTCAAATGCCAAAACAGATATGTCATTCATTTGAGTGCAGTCAAGAGTCAAGCACAAATACTACTTGATCTTGGCTTAGTCTTAAAGGAAATAATAAACACTGTGACTATGATCCTATTTTTCTGTGAACTATGTAGAGAATATTAAATTTTTTTTTGCTGTACCAAAGTATGATGTGGATCGGGGGAAACAGACTCACAAGAATTTTCAAAGTGCAAGGGTAGATTAGCACATCTCTTGCGGACCCTGATAATGCCATTAAAATCATTTCTAGGACTTCAAGTGCCATATTCAAATCGTACAATTTTAGCAATATATTCAATTTACTGAATAGTCTAAAGCTGTCATATCAGGGCCAAAATAATGGTGCATTTGACTTTGAGGAACAGGAATATCTCCTATAAATAGTGGGACAAATAGCACAATTTTGCAAGTTCAACTATTTCAACACACTGATTTTATCTATTTTTCAGGAAAAACTGATGTCTCATTGGTAAGCCTATCTGTAAACACATCTAATGCTAAAATGAAATAGGAAAAGAGTATTTTTTTCTTCCTCAGTGCAACAAAAACAGTATATGGCATATCCTATATTAAAATGTTTAATTTTCTAGTTTCTGAGTAACGCACTCAGCACAAAGAATTCTCTCTGTGATTTGCTAAAATACAGTTTCTCCACCATAACATGCCAGATTCTCATATTAACTTAAAAATACTAATTCTTCAATTCCTTGAGTTAATTTTTAATGTATTTTCACCCAAGCAAGATGTGACACACACTTCAGGAAACAATATCAAATATTACTACTTACTACAGTTATTTTTATAAACTTTCTCATTTTTTATTATGACTCAGCACACTTTGCAGTAAAATACCTCATGACTTTCGGTTTCTCATTAAAAACAAGCATCTCGAACAGTTGGTCAGCATCTGCTTGCTGGAGATGAATCTCATTGGTCTGTAATTCTGAGTTAATACTTGCTCAGATAACACAAAGAAAAAAAGAACAAATAAAGATGAGCTCTAGGTTTTAAGATGTATTTCAGAATATTGCTTTTAATTCTGCGTACAAATAACAATGAAATTTTCAATTATTGACATCATTTTTCTGATATGAAAGAAGTATCATTTTCACCTTGAAATGCCATTTGTCAGTTACTAAAAAATGTCCCATTAACTGTGTTTTACAAGTAACATTCAACTCCTTTAGGTCTTCTGATGATATCAAAGTTGTGGAAAATACCAAGGTTGTGGGTAAAGAAAAGCTACTCAGCCAAGTATGCAGTATCGTTAGCGAGCTGCATGCCTATCTCCTCACGCTTCTGCAGGACTTAACTCCTCTGTACTCTTCTGTGTTCATACGCACTTTTCTTACCTGAACAATTCTTTTCGTACCGTTTCCTATAGTACAGTCCCCTTCCATCTGTGATGGGCCCCACCAGCCCAAACCGGGCACCAATCCAACTTTCCAACCATCTCTCAATATCCCTTAGGTCCGATATTCTCTGATCCTACACACACCTTGCTAGGAGAGCTGTCATTGCGATACTGGGACCCCAGACTTGATATTTTTAAATGACCAGTTTACGTGCCTGCCTGTCTCTCCTCCTGGTATGTACCTATTCCTAAATTCATTTTTATTTTTATGTCTCCAGAAGCTGGCAGGAACAGGGAGGTGGCATAGCCATAAATGACTTAGGAGTACACAAATGTGCAATTTCACCTGTGAAGACGGAGGGATGGGTGTTGGTAAAGGGTTTACAGCTTTAATAAATTTATTCTTCTAATATTGTCACTACTCTCACTGTGCCTGTCTGTGAATGGTGACATAAATCTTCACAAAACAGCCAGGGGTGTGGGAGGCACACTTACAGATGCACTCAAGAAATAAGTTACATTTACAAGCTGTAAC
Organism: Dolichotis patagonum; assembly: GCA_004027295.1. NCBI lineage: Eukaryota > Metazoa > Chordata > Mammalia > Rodentia > Caviidae > Dolichotis > Dolichotis patagonum. Next base: position 42,395 of record PVJX010010806.1, on the reverse strand, counting down.
TTACTGTCTAAACTTTCTAATAGAACTTTCTTAATACATTTTTTATGTTAATGAAACCAAGTTCTTGCTTTATACCTTTCTACACTTACTTGGGATCACACTGCAGAGAATTTTAATAAAAAGAATGGCAACAATATGCAAAAATAACTGTATTAAATACTAATACACATGATAGAGTTTCTTGAAGTGTGTCTTACGGTTGCTTAGATGAAAATGCACATACACAGTAAATCAAGGGACTGAAGAATTTTTATATTTTTAAGTTAAGGTGATAATTTGCTACTTGATGATGCAGAGAATGTACTTAAGTAAATTAGTAGCTGAGCAAAAGAAAAAAGTGTTTGTTTATGTACACTGTCATATGAGAAGCATGTGACAAGGTCAACATCACACTAAGTGTATTGCAGGTTCTGAGCCCTGAAAGAGGTCTCAGCAGGCTCTCCACGAGGGCATTTGCTCTGGAACAGCTAGATTATGGTCAAAACATGGCAGACAAATGCTTCTGTGTACTTACAAAATCTCTCTGGGGGAAGAGGAGTCATCATCTTCCTTAATAATTTACGAAGCCTTCACTAACACGGAAACTAAATATAGTTTAACACGTAGAGTTCAGAGGCCATTTTCCTTTGTTTTCTCTTCCTTGATGAATTAGAACAGCCCAGTTCTCTGGATAATTGTGATTTGATTTCTTAAAGTCAATTCAAACTCACGTCAGCCACTAAGTTCAGCTTCTTTATCTTCCTTTCCAAACTGGTGTCTTCTTCAGGTATCCACACAGCCATCAAACTCGAATGTCACTTTGATGTATGAACTTTCCCTCTTTCATACACATATTGAATGAAATTCCAGTCCCTTCTGTTCATTACTCTGAACCTTTCATGGCTATGAGGTCTTACGTAGAGGGAAGCAGTTTCTTTGCCAATGTCCTGATTCCCAGTTCTCCCTGCATTTTATACCTCTGTTTGTAGTTACAAATGAAAATGATTTTAGTACAACAGTTACACAAAGGTAGACAAAAAGTCTATACTATATAAGCAGACCTAAAAATACATGTATATGCACATAGACTATAAAAAATGAATTACACCAAAATGGTAACAGGTGTTATGCATTTGGCAGTATATTCACAATTCTCCTACCTTATCAATGTAATTTTCAAATCCCAGTAAACAAATTTTTTGTTTGATTAAAATTTATCTCCAAAAGAGTCGTGATCCTGTACATGTACACATGTACTATCTTAGTGACTTTTCTCTCGTTGGTGAGACAAAATACTCAACACTCAAAGGAGAAAAAATTTTATTTAGTTCACAGTTTATAGAGGTTTTAGTCCATAATCAGCAGGTTCTAATGCAGGGTAACATGGGAGAGAGGTAACAGTACACAACAGGAGAAGTCTGCAAAAGCAAAAAGAGTAAAAGGGGAAAGAGCAAGCCTCTTCTCCTCCCTTATATTGTAAACAGCCTACTCACCCTAGGACGGGTGTAGCACTCCCAGCATCTCCATGTCCTCTTCTTCCACAGGTTTAGAATGTTTACAAAGTGAGGAACCTGGTCCTCTGCTAGGTCATTGAGTTAAACTTCTCAAACCAACACAATGAATCAACCATTACAGTAGCCTAGAGCATAAACAGCCACCCTAGGGCATGTCCTCTATAGCCTAGGATGTGGAGTTGCCGAGTCACTTAGTTAAGCTTCTGAACTGCTCAAGTTGACACAGGGTATCAATCATCGCACATACACACACACAGCTAAACACACACATACACGCTTTCCTTGATACCATACTGTGTATACATCTTACTGATGCCCTATACTGTTTGCCTGAAACTGTGTATAATGTTATTAAAGAAAACTACAAGAAGCTGTGTAATATATGGCAAAGCAGCATCAATTGATCATTGGAATGAAGACAGGCTTCCTTGAAGAAAGGCCGTGGGGACTGCACTGGAAGGGTAATCAAGGTGACTTGAGCACAGAAGTGCTGGACAAGGCTAAAATAAAAGCAGGGGGACGGACAGGAGTGCAGAGGCGTGTTCACAACAGCTTGACACATGTACAAAGTTTCAGAGTTTTGCTTCACCCACTCTACTAATTATACATGTGTCTTAGTTTATGATTAAAAAATATAAAGAGAAATACTTGGAAATATGCTTGAAATGTAATTCTACCATGTCACTCCTCTGGTCCTTACCACATTCAAGATAATGTCATACCCCACACTCACAGGGTACTCACAAAGCACCCCACCTTCTGGCAAAGGCATGGCTCCTGGGCTGCAACTCACCCACACCCAAGGTCATGCTGGGCTATAATCAACCCAAAGAGCTTGATGTCTTGACTGGACACAGTCACTTTCAGCACATGGTAAACTGGTTACTCTACCAGGATCCTGTGGCCCACACACATAGGACTTTCAGAACTCAGGCCCCCGCTCCTACCACAAGTCGTGAAAGCAACACAGCCTCTATGGCCGCGTTTCAATCCAGAAGCATCCAACCCACCTCCACGATTTCATAGGAAGCTTCTCAGCACACTGCAAACACACATGTAGGTCAAAATGGACAGGACACAGAAAAACAGATGATACTAGAGAAAAGGTGTGATCAAGGAAAATGGAACAATGTACAATGTTCCATTGTACATGGAACATTGTACAGTGGAAACAAAAATGTGTCTAATACATAATGAAAGCACTCAAGATTAAGGGAAACCAATGAAGAGAGAAACTTCACATCATTAGGTTTTTTTCTATTAATAAAATGGAAATGCTAACACATCTTAAAACACCTGTCAAAAAAAAAACACCTGTCATGATTATAATATGGAAAAGCATATGTAAAATGGATTCTAAACTACAATACCAGTAAAAATATTTTATGAGGAGTATTAAGCTTACAATTAAAATCTAATTGTTAATGTTTGCATAGTGGTACAGTGAACAAATCTTAGGCTTAAGACAAGTTAGGAAATACTGAATTTGTTATTCAATGATATTTTTTAAAAAATCATGAATTTTTCCTGCATACAAGTCACTGATTGGAAAATGTGCTTTTATATTGTAAAGCAATACACAGAATGACGTGTGAAAACAACCCTCCACTTACCATAATCCCTACTACTGCTGTCTTTCAATGTCCTACCCAAAATTAACAATCACAGATTTCTGTGAGTATGTTCACGTGTTTAAATTTCCTTGTATTTCGTTATATTTTGGGGGAATCTATGATGCTTTGTATCTCCAATACTTGATGCCATATTTCATCTTCTTCAGCTTAAAGCATCTTTAAGGACAGGTTAAAGTTAACCAGGAAACAGTATTTTCTGAACTTGGTTTTTGGGTCCCCAAATAACTGAGAATAAATTTCCCAAGCTTCTTGTCTTACTGAATTTTAAGTATTTGATATCACCCACATATCATCTTTGAATTGCAATAGAAATATAATCAGAATTTCATTTAAAGTATCAGGCCATTTGATTTATTCTTGAATTATGAAAAGATCATGCCAGAGGCACACGTTAATACAGTGACAATTACATGTGTGGAGGAAATCATAAGTTTTCTCCTAAGATGTTGCCAACCCAGAGAAACAGGTAATACGTGGAAGATCAGATATGGCATAACCAAAGTGGAAGGAAGCCAAAATTAAAAATAAGCTAACTATTCTTTCAAAGATTGCACAATAAATGCAGTAACCATCTCAGCAATGGGGCATCATAGAAGTCTGCCTGTGAGATCAAAAGTGGCCCTGAGTCCTTGTGTGAACACCAGTAAATTATGTAAACCTTTCAAAGCTTGAGTTCACTAATCAGGAAAATGCTGGTCCAGTGTAGGAAGGATTTTCCATTGATCAACAATACATTAAGAAACAAAATTGCTATTATTAAACTTGAATTTCACAATGTTTCTAAGACTCATTTTAAATATAAAGGAATGAATGAGACCATCAAAGCTGTTCTCATGGATACAGATACATAAACTCCAGACTTAGGATAGCAGTACACAGCTGCCTTACAGCTCCTCCAGGCAAACACACAGCCTCGTAAATTGCAGGGTGGAAAACATTTTCCTACCTCGAGGTTAACATTCTTGTAACTTAAGGGTGTATATCAATATACATCACTGTTGAGCAAAACAAACTGATTAGATAACATTGCTGCCAATAGTGTGACATTTGGAGTTGTACAGACATAAATTTAAGAAGACACTCAAATTAATAAGCTTGGCCACCTTGGCTGCAGAAGTAGATGTTTCTCAAACATGACATTTTATAATCCTTTATATTTAAAATTTTCAGCTTTCTACATCTTAAGTCTTCCAGGATAATTTATATCATCAATTTGAATGCCCATGGCTTTTTTTTTTTCATGTTATCTAGTTTTCAGGATGTAACTCTCTGATTGTGTTTTTTAAAAAACTTAGATTTTGATAGGCAAGTTATTTATGAAACGGTAAGTCCTATGCAAGAGCCAGAAGATGCACAAACACAGTGATGCAGCCTGAGAGCAGAGGGCTGAGGGAACCACTCAGCCTTCACAGGCATTTTACCAAGACACGAGCAAACAATGGTGATGTCAGCATCAGCCGCTGTGGCTTATGGTTCAGTAACTCCTATTTTCTCTACATGGGACTCAGCACTGATATTCTCTATGGCATGATTTGCGTCCCGAGAAGACAGTCCTGGTCACAACAGACTTGCCACGGGGCAGCTCCCTGTTACAGAATCTCTTGGCACAAGTCTCAGTATCAAGCACGAATTCTAGAAAAACTTTGCATGAGAAGTAAAGAAACAATTCTACTGCAAATCTAATTTTAGCATGTGCACACGAATGTGTATACCACTGTTTTTTTTCTTAGCATGATTTTTCTTTTAAAAAACACCAGATACATTTCAAAATGACACCCTAAAAGCAAAACTTCACACAATTAGTTGTTTGCTATGAACAACAACCCTCAAAACTTTTCCTCTGTGAATTTCATGGGAAGCTCTGATACACAAGAATAGGCAGCCAAAAAAATTCTAATTGCTTTGATTTTCATTTCTGCATATTTTCTAAGAGTTTTTTCTTTTGGCTGTGTTCTCAATCTTCACCTTTTTTATGTTGATAAATAATATGTTGACATGGGCAAAACCCCTCTGAATTGTGTTTGAAATCACTACCAGAATTAGTAACATCAGTGCTAACATTGCTGAGAGCATACCTCGCATTGACGATTTTCTGCTTGAGAAACCAGCCGTTTATTTCTAGTATGCATTCTAGTTCTAATCTGAGAAGAAAAGACTTCCGATTAATCTAGGGTCATTCGTTTCCCACAGTGTTATTTTTAAAAACATTTTCCCAGATGTTCTAAACCAGAGTAGCATTTTCTTGACCATATAGCATTCTCCATTACCCTTCACTTATGGGATTTCTATCAGGCCGGCCTGTATGGTTTCCTCAGTAGCATATGTAGAGATAATAGTTAAATACTCCCATTTCAGCTGGTTTTAAAAGCCAAATACAATTAAGTGACAAGGGTGAATGTCAATTTCACCATCTGGTAGGATAAAGCCCAATCCATCAATTAAAAGAAATTTATACTCACGGGATTTGAGTCTCTCTAGTAGTAAGAAAAATGTAAAAGCTTTTATCCCGAAAACACAGGGTTTAAAAATGACAATAATATATTAATAAAAAAAGTCTTTGCTATTTACTTCAAAAATTTCAAGATAAAATGCCATGCTTTTTGGAGGTTTTATTACTTAAGTCCTAATTTTACTGCCCAACTCAAGAATGTAGAGTCTTAAAACAAAACAAACAAACAAAAACCCAAAACCAAAAAGAAATTGTCAGGACAAGCAGCAAAGATAAAGGAAGGAGAAAGGAAGGGAGTAAAGAAGGAGATGTGCTATGTACGCGGATCAACTTCCACGGTGAATATCATTATGCTCTGCAAACGTGCTAAGAAAATTAAAAATTAAAAACATAAATAAAAGTGAAAAATATATAAATGTTGAATATTAACCTTGCTATAATGCACTTCACTAAGCTTCTCAGCAAAAATACAAATTTTGAACTATTTAACAGAGGCTTGAGAATATCTTCCCGAAGAATTTATTTTCAGTAGTGCCATTGACTTGCGCAGTTATTTCCAAGAACAAAGTAAAGCTGTATATGAGAAAACACTAGCTAGAAAAGTACATTTATCCAAGGTTCCATCTGACTTTGTCTTCAAAGAGAAAAACTTCCATTTTACACAGGTTGTTCAAAAGCACAGTTATTGCAGTCTCCTCACAAATTCCACAGTGCCAGGATGGCCTTAGACATCCTAGAAAAGCGGTAACTACAATGTACGTAAGCACAGCTTCAAAAATATTTTTGCTAGAGAGCCTCATTTTTGATACTACAGACACTTTAAATTAATTAATGCGTTTGTGTGAGTTAACCAGTTTAGGCCGGGTACTCTCGTTCTAAGTACACATCTGCAGTGCGTAACATTTACTCTGCTTGGGTGGAGCTGGCACAGGTACACGTTACTCCGCTTTTTCATCTCCTTTCCCTCGCTTCCCTCCTCCCAGGCTGCATCTTCTCATCCCCTTCCCTTCAAGCAAGGTCTCCTGCCTGCTTTATATGCCATTTCTTTTCTTCCTGCAACAGCCACACAAGACTGGTCCTATTACTATCTTTGTGTTAGAATTCAGCTCCAATGGTTTTCCCAAGGTCTCGGTGCTGAAGAAGTAACTCTAACTCTACACATTACAAATCAATGGAATGGGGAAAAGTTTGTGGAAATAAATGTCACTCATAATGTATTTAATAAAAATAACTTACAGCTTTTCAGTTGTACAATATTTTCTCATTATATAAGTTAGACTGAATTCCTCATTCAAGAATGATGAATACAGTTTTCAGGATGCCAATTGTAATATTTTTCTGTGAAAACGTATTTTTTGTAGATACAGCTAAAATTATTATTATTCTCCAGATAATGATTTTGTATTTCCCCCTTCCTATTAAGAAATAATGGAAATATTATCATTAAAGATCTTGCATATATTTTTCTCTTATAAAAATTTTGTTGCTCAAAAACTCTAAAACAGTTTCCAACCTACAGTAACTATACCATCTCAATTTTAGATTATTTTGGCTATAACAATTTTATTATTGGAAAGTTATTTAAAACTTGATGTGACAAATTGTGATAACTACTTAATGGTAATGAACTACTAAACTCATTAGCTACAAATCATGAAGGAATGAATGTATACCAGTGACTGTATTTTATGTATGAAGTGCTTGTAGCACTCTAATATTCTCCTAGAATATTCACAATTGTCAAGGCAGTCAAGTGTAATATTCTTAACTAAACAAAGAAAGTAGAAATATTAAAGCATCAGTACTACTGGAGAGAATCTTAGAAAAGAACTCAAAACTTCCTTTTTTCTCAAAAAATTTCAGAAAATATATTTCAACAATACTGAATTTATTATCATAAAAGCATTCTCCTGAAGGAAGGTTATAAGTTCATTAAAATGACATTTAAATTTACATTTAATTTCATCACAAAGAAAAACACTACAGAACAATAAATATTTAACCCCTTAACAATCTGCTGCTATATATTATTAAGTGGATAATATCATTAAAATTTGTAACCAAAAAGCATGTCTTAAAGTACAAGTCAATAATAATTTATGCTAAGTTTTTGAGGAAAAAAAGTTATTTTCTTTTTCTATAAACCTGGAAGAAAGAAAAAAATACCTCTGCAAAATGGTTATTTCAAGGTAGATATAATGTCCCCAGAACTTAAGGAGCTGAGGCAGGAAGAAGAAAAGGGAGGGTGAAGGAGAAGAAAAGGAGCGGTGGATCAGAAAATGGTTATTTGTATAGATTTTAGGAATCTGTCATAAAAATTTATAATGACTATTGCATAGGAATTAAAAAAAACCCAAGAAAAGCCATACTTGTGTCCAAAGACTTCACAAAATAAATATGAAACTATTACTTTGTAAAACAGTAACAAAAAAATGTTTAACAATGTATTTTTTGAGAAAGACAGTAACATAATCTTTAAGCCATGGTATTGAGGGCAGATCTAATTTGAAACTCACAACTGAACCCAAGGTAGAGCAGAACACCGGGGGTGCCCAGGATTGAGTGGATTCTATCACCTCCATTAGGGCTGAGACTCACGTAACCCTCCCTGGGCGGATAGCAGTGTCTGATGCCAATGAGCCATGGAAATACCTACCTAAAGGTACTCTAAAGTGGAAAACTAAAAGTGACCATGTTTGAATGACTAATTTGTGTGTTTGATAATCTATATTTCCAAATATGTTTGTCAAAATGATTAAAACAAAATTATTAACCTTAAAATGTCTCTTGTTTCAGTACAATGCACCTAAGGATATAAGAAACACAACCACAAAGTTACCTACACAGAAAACTTTTCTTTGGATGAGGTACAAGAACACTATTTTGCATATGAAACTCAGGTAATTTAAAGAAACTCAAAGGAGTAAGTCACAACAGCTGCTACCTTTTCCCTAAATGATTGCCTGTTTGGACTTTGTACCTTCCAAATGTTGAGTGAATTTTAAATGTCTTTTAATGTGCAGCTTTTTCCCACCCCAGCAATCAGCGTGAAGATTATACTACACCTGCTCTCCCATTTAAGTTTCACTTTTTCTGAACTTAGCACTAGACTCTAAGAACTGAATTTAGCTTTGTGATTCATGTCTAAAATAGGAGCCAATAGAATTGCTACTAATTTGTGACCATCAGTCATTTAACTGTGTCTGTCTCAATGTTCAGCAATGTCTTCTTCTATGATAGAAGGGCAGTTAACACCTGTAAGGTAATTATATCTACCAAATGCTGTTGGCCAGAAATATGAATATGCAATTGTTCCTGCCATCTGTTAATTGTTCTACTTGAATCACTTACATATATATATATATATATATATATGCTTGATATCTACAGATGTCTAATAGCCTCTGAAAATACTACAGTGACTTGTAGGTGAGTTTATATGTCTTGGATCACTAATGGGGAATGTTTATGTCTTTGGAGGAAGATAAAATTAAATGCGTAAAAAGGAATTGATGTGCATGTGTGCGTAGGGGTAAGGGGGTTATTTCAGTGATTCTTTCCCAGATGGACACACACATGTAATAGAGTATGTAAGAGTAGACTGGAAGGCAGCAAGATAACGGGGGTGGACTCTTACTGAAGTCCTGAAATTTAAAAAGCATTATAGATCTCAATCACAAGGAACCCCCAGCAGAAAGGACAGATAAACCTTCACACCAAGAGGCTCAAATCAGATGTCATGCAAATCACCACCCCCAGCTTTAAGCCTTAAAATGGAAGCCTTGGGTTGCATAGAAATATTCAGAACTTCTGCAAGTGTTTGATATCCAGTTTAATGTCCTTTACCTGCAATAAACATGGTGTATGTGATTTCAGGCAAGTTGTCTCACTTTTCATTGCTTTGGTTTTATCAACCGCAGATCAAGGAACTGGAGTACAAAGATTAAAAGAGAATACAGATAGAAGAATATGCTTATCAGTGAACAGATATCATGAGAGTTTAATAATTATCTGCTATTATTGTAATCATCATTAAGACAGTTCTACCCCTCAGCAGACCACTGGTAGATTCATTTGTACTGTGAGGTAATTTATTTTTCTGAAGGCTTCTTTCCCCCGTTTATGCAGGTGTTTGAATACCTTATGAATACGACATGAAGTCAGTGGGCTGAAGCCTGGCTCCTAAATCAGGTACCAACACCTGGAATTCAAAGTTGCACTTTAATTGGGACCAGCTCCTTGCAGGGGTAAAGTAAGGATCTTGCTCCTCATGAAGTTAGGGTGTGGTCTAAATTCAGTGTTGACTGTCCTGTTCACACACTGAAAGGGAGAAACTGAGACAGGAGAGGCAGCCACGTGAAGGTGGAGGGAAAGACTGCAGTGATGCATCTGAAGCCCGAACTAGGCCAAGGACAGGCGTGGAAGTCTGCAGCAGCGAGAGAAGGAAAGGGCCTCTCACCCTCCAAGAGGGCGTGGAACAGCAGGAGCACCGACACAGACGCAGGCTTCTGACCACCAAGACTACGAATGCCTAGGTGTGCGCCCCTTGAAATTGCTCTGGCTGCGGAAATCTTTAAAGCAACCCCAGGATATGAATGCACGTGTCTGCGAAGGGCTTTGTTTGCTTTGGCCTTTGAAAGCCAGCCCACATGTCCACACCAACACCATGCCGAGCAGGGAGGGGAAGCGGGAGTAAAAGTGTTGGAGACGAGATAAGCACGTGAAGCAATTCTGCAAGATGAGTGCAGTTTTGATATGCGAGTCATATTCCATACTTTATTCAAATTTACTCTGATTTAATTAGTTTTTCACTGATGTTCTGTTTTTTCTTCCTGATTCCTGTCTAGGATGATACATTGCATTTGCTCATGTTGTCTCCTACAACTGCTAATATCTGTGATACTTTCTTAGATTTCCCTGGCTTGTTAGGGAATTTTGAAGCATGTCCTACTTGAGTTTGTCTGAAGCTTCCCTCTCGATTAGACTGCATCTGAGACAGTTTGGTTTCTCCCTTTGAATTCTGTGGAAATTACTTCTTTCTCCTGTTATTGCTCTAGCCTCTGCTGGACATCATGGGTATACTCGCAGAGCTGTGCTGTCTACACGCTTAAGGTGACGATTCCAGGAAGGCTGGCTTGTAAAGGGAGCTGCAAGGGAGACCCTTCTCCCATGCCTCTCTTCCTGAGGGTTGCACGCAATCCTCAGTGCCTCTTACCTGACTCCCATCTGTGCCTCAGTTTTCATGTGGATTATTTATTTTGTGTCTTTCTTTGCCTTCTAAAGACATCCATGATTGGGTTCAAGATACACCATGATGCAAGAGGACCTCATTTTAATTGTGCCTCAGTTACAACTTCAAAGAGTCCGTAGCTAAATAAAGCCACAGTTATAGGTGCCAGGGACCAGGACTAGCCTCATTCCAGGGATAGAATTCAACCATGATGCTTAGTATATGTCATGTAGTAGTTAATAATTTAACAGGTGTTTAGTTGTTTTAACTCCACAGTACAATATCATGAAACAGAATGAGAATTATCATCTGACCGGGGGGTACAGGCGCATGGAGGCACCGTGAAGCTTCTTCAGAGAGCCTGACGGTAGATATGGGGTATACATACGAGGAGCATCCCATGGAAAAGTGAGGGCTGGACTCTGTCCATGCCGCTGTGCCATGCTCCACTGTGATGCCCCGATTGCTGGTTTTCTCCAACTCCTTTCCAACCAGTGAGCGACAGTGCCCCACTTCTGGTCTGTAAATTACAGCAATGGGTTTTTAGACTTTCTTGCCATAAAGCAAAACTCATTGCTAGGCATGGAGCATATGTTTAGTGGACTTATTAAAAAACAGATGGGTGATTATATCCTATTTTTGGTACTGAAGAGACTTTATTAGATAAATATTTCAACTACAGCGTAGACACAGTGTCTTGGCAGGCTTCTTTATGACTTAGGATTTTGCTCAGCTGAAGAAGCTCACAATTAATACATGGCCACTGTGTTGCCTGCAGGAAGATCGTCTTTGATGAAAGTAAAATCTAAGATTAACTTGAACATGCAAAGCAACGCAAAACTGACAATTTACAAGCTGATGTAAATAGTCGAGCGAAACACTGATGTATTTGAAATTATTGTAAAACAGTGCTTTGCAATACTTTGATTCACTGAACCAAAATTAAACACTTTGCTCACTGATGTTGTGAGCACTAGTTAAATTCTTAGTGATTCCACACTGAAGTAACACTTTTCAGTTTTTCTGATTTCAAGTTTAGGAATCCGCTTAAAAAGAGATTATACTGGATGGCAAAAGAAACTATTAATTCTATTTTTCAATTACATGTCTTATTCACATGAATTAGGATTTTTCTGATGCTGTGAAACTAAAACCAAATTTAGAAATCAACTACTGAGGCTACTGTAAGTTGGCAGTTGTCATCTAAAACCGATGAAGTTCAGTTTTTGTTTTTATCAAAATGTTCTGTTTTTATCGATTGGTTTTTAGTAAACTTCTTGAACTTGAAATAACTATTAATGAATAGAAGTATTTATTGTGCTTTCATGATGACTGTTTTTAAAAATGGCTTTCAGTGCTAGCAGGGAGGCGTCCGAATCCTAACCCTGCACGGCATGACGAAGCCAGCCAGGGTGATTTATGCTCATCCCTTCCCTTCAACGTGAGGCCCCAGCGTCTGGCCACACAACCTATGCTGGCCTCCACAGCCTTGTGCAGTCTCTTTTCTATTTCCCATTCTACAAAAGGCATTCCCAACACTCAAGGCTCAGCTGAAACTTTCTGTCACAAGGGGCCAAGAAACAGCTGTCAACTTCCCTCCCATGATTCCGCAAAGCATGCTGGGTGAACTTTGTTACCCCTGAAGTTAAACTCCACACCATCTGCGTGAGACTGTGCTTCTCAGATGAGAGTGTGCGCACACTCTGAGGACACAGGAGAAGCTGTAAGATCACTGTGGCTAAGTGTCTCTAGATTTAGGGCAGGAATGGGATCAGGATGCTAGAAGACTCACACTGAGTCTTCTGTAGGAAAGTAGATGCGCTTTGCGAGCATAATGTTAGGTGGAATAAATCAGACATACAAGCTTAAATAGCTCGTGGCTTCTCTGATATAACAAACCCAAAGTATCAGTAAAGGTCATATGAAAGGTTGATGATAGAAAAGAGGGAGGGAGTTCTTTTGTAAATGGGAAAACAATTAAGAGGTGGTGGAAGGGAGAGGAGCAGAGGGGAAGGCAATGTTCAAAGAATTAATATATGTTGTATAAATGCATCAAGTCCATATGATGAATGCAATCATTATGTATGGTAAGTGTGTACTAATAACAAAACAAAACAGAACGAAAAAACCAGAAGAAAGAACACAAAATTCTTTCAAATTTCTAAGAAGTGGCAAACACTTGCCAAGAAATTTGTCTGGAGAGAAAATCATGTTATACCCTCAACTCACCCACAGGTATCAGGCATCAGTTTTCTAACATCGGACTAACTTAATTAGGAAATTCCACTTCCTCCTATATTCGCCAGCTTTGAATATTAAACTATTTTATGGAAAAGGTGACAAACGGGTGCTACATAAGTCACAGAAGTAATAGGAACCAGAACTCTAAGGTACTACAAGACGATGCTCTTACATATTCTTTCCTCGTGTTATATTCATCTGAAAGCCGCTTTGCATAGAAACTTAGAGAAATTTTTCAGAAAACATTTGCTAACTTGAACTGAAGAAAAGAAGAAAGAAACACCATATGGTTTATTTTTTTTCCTTGAGATGTGGCAGTCAAGGCAAAGGAGAGCTTAGCTATCACTCTACAAAAACAGTGCATGGGAACAAACATCTGAACATAATGGTACATGTAAACATAATGATTTATGTACCTCATTTACAAGTTGAACCTTCTGAACAAGCTCGAACTTGTAGCATTTAGGAAAAAATGATGGTAGAGCATTTTATTAGGCAGGTCTGCATTCCCAGGCTGCAGATCCTCGACTGTCATTTCACAGCGAGACGTGTCATCATGTCAGTCAAGGACATTAATCTTGCTTAAACTTAAAGAAAAAAATGCCATCCAAGGAAAGCAATGAAGAATTTCTCCATATCGTTTATGTTTAAAGGCTTTCTGAGTGCCACCAGATAATGTCACATCCAGACAATCATCTTACCAGTTCAGAATGTACAGCTCTACTTCTATTGTTTGGCAAGAACATATTGAAATAGAAGAAGAACTACAATATAGTGTATTTTCTCCAAGACTTAGAACATTTTCAGATGGCAATAAAAACTGAATAATTTCTAAGGTCAAAAGATTAAAGCCTCTTAATGTGCAATATGATTTGTTCTACTTAATTCTACTTGTAAGTTTTTTAAACTAACAATTTTACATAAAATTTCCTCACACAGCTAGAATTCCAAATCTATTTCTGCAAATATTACATTTTCTGAAGGATGTAGCCTCAATAATAAATCTTGCAACAAATAGATTGGCCTGCCCTTCCTCAAATCAAGAACAGTAGCCACGTATTTTGTTACCAATGAAGTATCTCATCTCAGTGAATTGTCCACCACTTCTGAGTTCCAAGCCCAAAACCGGGGTACCAGATTCATCTTAATTCTTTTTCCTCCTACTGAATCTTTTCAATTTCTATTGTAGTATTTGCACATTAATTCAATATTGTGAGAGAAAAATGGGTATGGAATAAAGGGGTTTTGTTTTGAAAATGTTGTGTTTAATCAGTCAAACAAGTTTTTGTGCAAGACTTACTGGGCCTTGGGCATGTTTATTGTCACTACAACTCTTCAAAGCACAATTTGAAAATTTATTGAACGATTATGTGAAATACTTGAGTATTTCTTAATCAAACAATGAATTACTTTTTCACACACAAAAGGATGGCATTGCTAAGGAAATGGAGAGATTTCACCTTTAGATACCTAAGAGTTCTGGAAATACGCACATTAAGAAATAAGGGAACAACTTATTGTTGAAACAGATTAAAACAATTAAATAAGTGAATTATTTCAAGGAATTTGGTTTGAGAGCTGCAATGTTCTGGGTTACCTCCCCCACTCTACAATTGTATAAATTTGTTCTTGCCTGAGTAGAAATGCTTGTCTGTGTCTCATCATTTCCACCTATTTCTCATCCTTATGGTACTGGGAAATCCTACTTCTTTCTCTCTTTCCAGACAACTAGTGCTCTACATTTTTCTTTCTCTCTTCCATTTAAAAGGGAGAGAGCCAAAGAAAGGGCAGTGCCCTGAAAAGAAAAATCAATTCTCTAAGAAGCAATAAAAAGCATAAGTGAAGTAATATAGATTGTGCAGGGACAAGGTATGAGCATTCAGTTCCTACCAAGACTTTCTTTCAGAGTCACTTGGAGATAAAGGAACAATTGTGCCCTTTGGCAGTATTCCAAATCTCAGCTGGGTATTGCTTGAAAAACCACTTCTCTGGTAGCAAAACATGGGTGATCATGTGGAGGCCAAGCAAAGGACGCTTAGGCTCATGAAAGTGCAAGGGAAGCCAAGTCAGGTGAGAGACCAGCACTGGGGATGCTCTGGTCTGCCTCCCCTTGTGGGGCGATGGCAGCTGTGCATGCGGACACAGGCAGCCAATTAACTACTGTTCAGCAGTTAAATGACTCAGCTGTCTTCGCAGGCATCTCAGCATCTCAGTAGATAATGGAAATGTCTCTCTCACTGCAGTCTGGCTGCAAATCTTCCAGGGTCTGTCTAAGACAGTAAGATGAGGATACCTACAGATTCAAATGCCCTCCTGCACATTGGGTGACAGTGCTTTCAAAAATGAAGCTGTTCTTCAAAATTTCTATCAACCTGTTTGTAGGAAAGCATGACCTTAAAAATCACTTCTCACTATATTTACTTTACAATGTCAAGTTAGAGGGAACTAATTCTGTGATGAAGTCTGTACATGAAGCAAATTTAAAACTGAATCATCAGTGAGTTTAATTTTTTTAAGCTTTTTATCCCTTCACTAAAAAAAATTATACTGGTTAATAGTTTATATGTAAACTATTTGAATAAATTAATCCCTGTGCTGTACACAAATTATCCTTTTAAAGGTCAAATCAAATTTTAAGGCAAATATTTAAAAACACTGTAGAGTACAAAATTCTACTTCTGTAATTAAATCAGTAAAACAAAATGCACTCTACAACTTAGTATGAGACAAAGGGTCAGGATTTGAAATAAATAGCAACAGACTGTGCTTTTTTAAAGTAAGCGATAGTGTCACCACCCCGCTTCCTGAGTAGGGCTCACGCCGAATAACACTGAGAATATTGAGCCCTAACTATGGTGGTTCCTGAATCACACCAATGAAACCATGGCTACATGAACAACAACCAAAAAGTGTCACTGGGTCAATTTATGGCATACTTTACTGTCATTCAGCATAAGAATATCAGACTCATTCCATCCTCCACAAATTTTTTTCCACCTCTGCTGAAGTGGGTTCTCCAGATGCTACTGAAAGTTTAATGCATAAAATGACAAGCAGGTAACAGACAGCCCAATCACCCTTCCAGGTTCCTAATGTCTTCTAAACTAGAAAATAGCTTTCATTTTTCATCAGTCCTATGTTATGGTTTAAATCTAAAATGTCCACCGAATTCTCGGGTTCCCAGAAGTGGGGCTTTTGGAAGGCAACGGGCCCCCGGAGGTGCTCTCCTCATGGGCGGGTTAATCAATCCGTGAGTTCAAGGCTGACAGTGCTGCTGGGAAGTTGGGTGGCAGGGTCTGAGATGGAAGTGTGGCACTGAGAGTGCGACGTGGAAGCGTGTATTCCTGCTCCTGGGTCCTTCTCTTTCTGCTTCCTACTTGCTAGGGGCTGGACAGTTTTCCTCTATCAGGCCTTCACCAGGCCATTTCTGCCTCAGAGTCGGCTAACCATAGACTGAGCCCTCGGAAACCGTGAGGCAGAATGAACCTTGCCTTGTTTCAGTTGCTGATATTGCTGCATCATCTCAGCAGGAAGCTGAGTAATACAGCACCTCTGCACAGAGCACCCTCATGTGATGTGCAGAATGACACGATGACTCGGTCACTGCAGATACACAATAAAACCGATACATTTCCAAGAGTCCTTACTCAAAAGTTCTATTTCAAGGGCTTGGGGCTGCAGCTTAACGGTAGAATGCTGGTCTACCATCATTCAGAAAACTCAGGGCTCAATCTTTAGGTCACAAAATGTTTGCTCTTAAAAAACATTGGTGTAAAAATTTTTCTCAGCATGTTTACGTAGGTTGAAATTATTAATGCCCACATAAAATTTTATGTTGAATAATGGACATTTAAAACTTGAGCATATAATTTATGTGCATTTGTTTGATTCTTTTTGCTGTATGTAATTATTTTAATTTGGATAATATAAATAGAATGATGCAATTTCCAAGATATCATGAAACAATTCGCCAAATTTTCTTACAGATTTGAAATCTGTATTATTTTTATATTTAAAATAAACATCAGAAACACAAACTATTCTCCTACATGATAGAGTGATGATGAAGCAAATTTGAGAGTGTAACAAACCTTGGTATTTTTCATTTTCATTGCTGAAAGTTTTAAAAATATACAGACATTTTAGATCTCATTTCTACGTTGAAACACCCTTATGAAGTGATTACATTAGACTTAAGTTACTGTGCTCATGATTGATGAGCAAAATTACCTCTAAGCTATCATTTTTAGACATCTTTTACAGGATAAGAGAGCCAAAATTTGTATTTTGAGGAAATGCATTCCTCAAAGTCAAAAGTTAGTATGCAGTGAAGCAGAAGAACTACAAGCAAGCAAAAAATATTTTTATAACCATCTGTAGAACATAATAACTAAAGAAATATTGCAAAGATTTAAACAATATGTACTGACATTGCAAGATCTCACATTTATGAGAATTCCTTGTCCTTTGTTTCCCACAAATACCCAAATTTCAAAGACTTTACATACCTATACCTCTCAAAGCATTAATAAAGATAGGCAATTTCAAATATTGTAGGATTCAAATTATCTTCCTTGCAATTAACATGACCGAAAACTTTGATAAAATAGGATTTCTGAGTTTTGGATCTGAATGGATCTAATAATATTATTATTGCAAAATAAAATTAAAAATACCCACTAGTGATTAGCAGTGCTAATCAGAATACAGTACACTATTTGTATGTATATATTTCTGTCTCTCTGATCAGATGTATTAATGTTTTAAAATACATGCACATACTTGCATGTTTATAGCTTTTTATGGCATGCATAAACCTGAAAGTATTCCTGATAGCTAACTGTTCCTTGGTCAACCTTACCTCTTTTTTGAGTGTCTATATTTTCATAATTCTACTGATGATCTGGAATATTATCTTTTTAAAGAGTTTTTAGTTTAACATTTTCCTACTCTGTATTCTGAGTGTTGTGTTTTTCACTACTTAATTTTGAGAAAGCTTTCACAGTCACCTGTCATAGCCCGCTTTATTGGTTTTATTTGCATCATGGTGCCCATGGTTGGTCAAACCCTGGTGTGGGTGTTGCTGGGAAATGGATTTCTTACGTGTGACTAGCGTTTACCATGCGGATTTCTAGTAAAAGAAACTATACTCTGTGACACATGACGGAGGGAGGTATGGATGTGAAGCCTCATTTAATCAGCTTAAATCCTCAGGAGAAATGACAGTGGACCACAGTAAAATAGGAAGTTCTGCCTCTAGATGCACTTTGGACTCAGCTCTCCACCATCAGCTGCCACAGGAATTCCTGACGTGCCAGTCTACCCTGCAGATTTCAAACTTACCAGTCTCCATCATTATGAGTCAGTTCCTCAAAGTAAATACTTTCCATACATCCTGATAGTTTAGTTACCTCTCTATGCATGTCTTAATAGTTTTCTTTCTCTGTAGAAGCCTAATACTCAGCCGTATTTTTTAGTTTCAAATAAGGCAAAATCGAAACATGACTGGTGTGTTCACAGATAAAGCACGTGGGATCTCCCTGTCCTGTGCACAGTTCTCCGAGTTGATCTCTGTGTTTTGATGAGTTAGGGGCTGGTCAGGAGGAGGGCTGATCCCAGACCCACGGTACTCTTCTTCCTTGTGGGTTTGCTAAAGCCATTGTCACATTCCTTATTTGATTTTGGTTCGGCTCCTGTAGGCATAAGGAAATGCTGTCTCTAAGCAGTATTCTGCTGCTTAACAAAAAGTCCTGTTGCCTTTTTCCCTGTTATCACAGACAAGTGAACACTGGATTTCCGAGTACGGTGCTGAGTAAAACCTGGCAAGGCAGTGTGAGTGTTGTGGGGCCAGCATGCCCAGGAAACCTACGCAGCCTTGCAAAGTGCACACTGGCCGTGCACAGGTGACCGCTCTGTTCCCCTTCTCTTCTGGTCTCTTTGTACGCCCCTAAATTCACATGTTCTTATTTAAGCCCTGATGTGATGCGGGTCTTTAGAAGGACGCACAAGTGACAGAGACAGAGCCAACATGAATGAGATTAGTCCCTTACAGAATGGATATAGGCAACTGCGTAGGCCTGCTTCTCCTGCTGTCATATCCAAAAACTACACATTCTTCACCTCTGGAGGACTTAGCAACCAGTGCTCTCCTGGCGGCAGAGCCAGTCCCTCATCAAAGAGCCTACTGCAGCCTCGGTTTTGAATTTCCCCTAACTATGGAAAAACAAACTAGTGTTCTTTAGAAATTACCTAGTTGGAGACATTTTGCTATTGTAGCACAAATAGACAAACGCACTAATTTTGCGTGAGGGTGCCCCAATGTTTTCTGCGCTTTTTGCTCCTGCCAAGTCCAAGTGCTATGGATTCGTAACAGTGAAACCAAATCTGGGAGTGGTGCCCTGCGTTTGCCCACAGTGTTACAATCACAGAGACACAGTCTTTGTTAGCAAGTGCTCAAAAAGAAGAGCATATAATCAAGGCTTAATTGGTGACTGCGTGTATCAATGAGTGTGGTGTAATTTAAGGTATATATTAGCTTATGCTACAGGCTAATTTGGTTCTTTGCCACCAGCCCCCGCAAAAATGTTCAGCCTGTAATTCTTAGGATCTCAGAATGTGACAACACCTGGTGATATGGCCTTTAAAGGGCAAATAAGTTAAAATAAGGCCATGGAGCTGAGTCCTAATTTAACCTGCCTAGTGTCTTCCTCATAAGGAAAGGCAATCTGGATTCACACTGAGACACTGCACAGAGGAAAAACTGCAAGAAGGCACAGTAAGAAGGTGGCCAGTGCATACGATACGAGCAAATGAATAAATACTACAACATCAGAGAAAACCCCTATGAACCACACTGAAGGTTCTTCCTGGGCTGCACAATCTACGGATTGATCACATGTCCCATCTAAGTTCTTCAGATCTAGGATCCAAGCGCACAGGGGATGCATCTGAACTCATTAAACCGCACAGGGTACTAAGGCCACTACTCTGTGCATGCTTTTGCCATCAATGAATTCATTCTTCAGAAAGAGAACTGAAGTAAGCTGAGGTGTGTGGTTCCTACAGGAATTCAGAATCTACGGGACCGTCATCTGGGGCAGTGATAGGATCCGGCTTGGGAAGGGGCTCCTAGCAGGACCTTATTCTTATCCTGCTTCCCAGGTCTTCCCTATTCAGAACAGCTGAAACACAAGAGGACGCTGGAGCTTCTGCAACCACTGCTCTTGCCCTCTCCGTCTTTCTGTCTGGGGATCCCCACCTGCGGGCACCATATTCCACAGGGTCAGTACAGAACTACATGCTTTCTCTGCTGTACTTCTCTCCGTTATTTTCTGAATGAATACTAAAACAGACCCTTGCAGAAGGGTTCTGTCTTTAAAAGCATATCTATCTATCTATCTATCTATCTATCTATCTGAATGACATCCAGCTTTCTACATTAAAGAGAGCTTTCGTTCTGAGCTATGTTTAATACACCTTTATACTTTTTGGAAGACTCCGCTAGCTCTGCTTCTGACAGGATAGCATAGGTAAAGTACCAATTGCATTCTGCAGGTTTATCACCAGAGATATGGATAGATATGTGCTTTTTAAAAAAGGAGCAATAATACTACAACCAGCTATTGGATATGCAGCTGTGCTGTAAGGATATTTCAATACAACAACAGTATCTCAGCTGGTATATTTTTGAAATTTCATGTAGCTACATGTGTGGAATCAATTATAGGTGTCTTCCAAAATCCAGTAGTAAACCGACCATTACTATAAACTTTCTTTTTCTGTGTCTTTTTATATTCAAATAATTGAGAAATTTGAGGAGGCCATTCCAAAATAAATTTTCCAGTTTGGATGCTAACCAAATACCACTCCAAAAAAAATAGATCTTAATATGTTTTAACAGTAATAAACAGATATTTACAGAATCCAAACAGAATCCAAAAATCTTTTAGGCCATTCACAATCTAATAAAAAATAGTCAAAGTAATTATAGTAAATGTTCTCATTCACTAAAATGACATATAATAATGCAAAATTTAGTAAGCCATCTGAAACTTTCAAGTGAATAAATGCAGAGATTAATTGAATTCTTAGGAATTTTTCCAAGATCAAATACTCATAAGACAACTCAAGGCATAAAAATAAATGGGGATCATGCTACAAAACTGGTATCTTCCACATTACGAATTTATCTTGCCCATTTTAAATACAAATACCTGCTACATACTTGTAACAATACAGATATTTGATTAACAAAATCTACAGCTTAATACAAGTAAAAATAAATATATACCCATTCTCCAAATCCAGAAACAATTTAGGTGGTCTTCTTGTTTAGCCGTTAGGAAACAAAAGATAACTGGATATGAACTCTCACTGCAAATACCATGCACTGGTGAGAATAATTTCATCTTGTCAACTAGAGTTGGTTTTCTGACCATCTGTGGACTAATATAAAGGCACACGAGCCACATAATGAATTTCTATGTCTCACTCTTTCTCCAGTTGGCACATTCCCACTTCTCAACAAGGAAGATGAGGTGGGTTTGAAATGCTGAACAGTGATCAGCCAGGGTGGGGAACCCTCAGCAGTATCTCATTCATTTCTCAATAAATTGACTGTGTGTGAAAATTCTGTAATTTCACTCCTTATTCATGAAGGCTCAATGATTCTGCTACATCTTAAACATTATTACTTTCTAGACTTAACCTTGCTATTCAATTTTCCTTTATTGCTCTTACCATATTAATTGATTTTTTGTTTGAAAAACAACTCTGATTTTTCTTATCTTGCTTCAGTAACATAAAATCGACCTTGCTTTTCTTTATTTCCATTTTATTTGTGAAGCGATGTAACTCTAATATTCAAACAATGATTTTTTTCCAACACTCCTCTAGAACCCCAGGGAACCAGATATCCTGATTTGAGCACAAGCAAAACTGAATGATTTGGATCCATTGCTTAGTTTTCAGAGTGGCAGAGTAATTGGAAGTAAAGTAGGGGCCTGTGCTCGGGAAACTTACTAGACATATTTTAAATCAGTCGAGTGCTTTCTCTGCAGACAGCATTCCTCATGGTTCAAGTCATGTGGGAAAAACAAAACAAGCAACAGAGGCTCTGTCTCCCGAGATTTCAATCAAACAGGGCATGGCATGGCTATTAAGCACCACACGCAGAGGTAAGACAGGTAAGCATTCAGACAACGGGAAAATCCTGAGAGTTAGAGGTGCCAAGGGGAAAGAGCATGAATGAAGTCGGGGAGAGAAGAGAATGCATCTTGTAGGGATTTAGGTGCTGCAAAACCATGAGAGGCAGAGTTTCATAGAAAAGAGTCACAGACACTGAGGGAGGCACGGGGACTTCCTGAAAAAAGTGACGACTTTGCAGGTTTTGACGAAAGAAATCAAGTACACTGCACAGAGTATGAAAATAGATCTGTTTGTCAGAAAGCCTAGAAAGCCAGGTTAGCCTGGCAGCTGCTCAGTGAACCCCTGTGAAGGTTGAGGCCTCAATGTGCTAAGTGAACTCTCTCTCTCTTTCTCTCTCCCTTTTTCTCTCTCTGTTTCAACACAGCCTTCACTAACATAATGGGTGGGATTTCATGAAACTGTAGTCTAAAGGATTATATCCCTTTGCTAAAGATTCCTGATTGCCATCACAGGAATTGTGAAATACAAGAATTTGACAGTAATCTTTTAAAAGACTAGGGATCTACTTAACTGTAAAGGACATATACTCAAGACCCCACTCCCACCCCAATCCAAAAAACCATGTGACTCCAGGTGCCCCCTTGCTGACCATTTCTGATGGGCAGTCTGGACTGGAGAAGCTACACCCAGGACTCAGGGTAGATAGACTACAGGGTCATAAGATCACTTTTATTACCTGTATTTCTCTTATTACCTTGCTCTACTGCAACAAATTCAACTGCTCACACACACCCAAAGTTTGGTTTAATGCTAGACTTTATGAAACTATGACTGCATTTACTTTGATAGCAAAAATTCCTTAACATGAATAAATCTACTTTGACTAATTAAAAAATACATCCAAGAGATTGGAAAGCAGCATGCCCATTAACAGTAGGAACAGTGTTGAGGTACTCCATCACTTAGCCTACTACATTTTCTCCAGCGGAGAAAGATAATTTCTTATTTCTTGAATGTTATTGGACCCTTGCACGTAGATACATATTTTGCAATAATGTGCAGGCTCTTTAACACTGCTATTATGCAGAACTCACTGAATACCTGACAATATAGGAGAGTAACACTTGTGACACTTGAGTGCATTAATTCATTCTACTCTGAAAAATAAACATAAGGCATCACTTATAGTCAGATAAATAGAGTAAGAATATGCAAAAATTCTAAGGGTGAAATATAAGTTTTATCAGAAGCCTTTCTGAAATTGGTAGCTTAAGAAATACATAAGCAGTATATTTTCTATAATTTGAAACATGAACTTTGAAATAATACCTCTAATTATATTTTATAGTAGTCAAATATCCCACCATATTTGAGGACACTCGTCCTCAATTTCTCTAATTTGTAATTCAATCCCTGCTATGAGTTGTGTCTAATGTCCTCCCAAAGCTTCATGCAGCCATGAGGCAGGCTTCTAGAGTTTGTGACTGATTCAGGATTAATGCTGGGATCAAGGGTGCATGTGCTATTCCCACCCTAGGGCAGGCAGCCTGCACGCAAAAAGAGGCCAGTGTCTTCCCTCCTCTATTATGTTATGAACTGTTAACCCTCCACCCTGCCTTGGAGTCCACAGATTATGGACTGAAACCTCCACAAAATGTGATGTAAATTAACCTTTCCTCTTTTAACTTTGGGTGTTGGGTATTTTGTCAGCTACAAGTGAAAAGTAACCAAGACAATTCCTACCTCCAATTAGCATTATGGAGTTCACTGGTTGCCTAATTCTTGCAACAAAACTTCTCACTGGTTGCCTAATTCTTGCAACAAAACCTCAGATCTATGTCTCTGCCTATCTCCCTTTAGTACGCCCATTCACCTACACTCCTATGTTCACTGACTCTCACCACCGGTTCACAGATTTTGATCTTTTGATTGATGAAGAAAATTTAAGAACTTCATTTCTTGTTGAAATGAAATCACAAAAGATGATCCAGCTGATTTTATTTTATTCATTATTTTACTAAAGGACAATCAAAACTAATGTGCCATATTTTATTCATTATTTTATTAAAGAACAATCAAAATTAATGTGTCATAGGTTAAACTTTGAAAATGTAACTATATGTTCATGGTATTATGCTAACATAAATTTTCTTATAGTACAGGGCAGCAATAACTGGCAAAAACATTTATCAACATAGTTTATTGACAAATATTACCATATCTACCTCTGCATGTGACATTCCCATTCTGAACAAGAAGCAACTATTGTAAGTTAATACAGGACAAATCTTTATCTGTATCTTCAGAGAGCTCCACAAAAGCTGCAAAGAATATAGTCAAGTAAGTCTTTTAAAAAGTAATAAATATCTGAAGACATTATAGAATACTTTAGTTTTCCCACATACTCTAGAAAGAAAAAACAGAAACAACCCTTAACTAAAATTCTGTGGAGATTTGGAGTTTGGAGACCTCTAACAAGAAACTCACAGATAGTGATCTAAGTGGATTCCTGAAACACAGCATTTTGAATACCCATTTTGCTATGTACTAAGGAAGCTGAGAAGTTAAAGATGAATTCTTTCCATTTGGGCTATAAAGGAAATTTGTATTTCTTCTTTACTGTAAACTATACTATCTCTTTTAGCCTTGGGTATCTCCAAATTCACCTTTTTTGATGTGGTGAGATGAGTTCAGTAACCTGCTTAACACTTACTATGCAATACAAGAAAAGGGTTGAAATGATTTTCTGGTTTTACCTTCAATTTCCTAAAACTGTTCACTTTTGAATAGCATACAGTATATTGCCTTATTTACATAGTGGCAAATCTTTCTTTCCCCAAATATCAAACTCTTTCCACTAATTAATAAGCAGCCCTTCTCTTGCCCTTAGACACGTACACAAAAATTCCACACTACCATGTATATGTGCATTTGTTACGCATTATCAGTATGCATGCACATGCACGTAGATGCCTGTGTATATGTAAAGGTAACTGTGTGGATGCAGATACATCTACATTAAATCATAAAGATGGTACAGAGATAACACAGTCTCTGCACACGACATCCCATGAACTTTCCTCCCATTCTGTACTAATTATCATCCCAGAACCAGACAGCAGGAGTCATTCGGAACATGGGTTCAACAAGCAACACAAATACATTCACTGGACTTTAAAATTCAAATAGCAGAGCCTGCAAAGAAGCTGATAAGCAGTGTCGTGGAGTATAAAGTCTACCACAGGCCATAGGATCTTTCACAGGTGGATTATGCGTAAGGAAGTAAAAGGAATAAATATCATCTAAAGTGAACAAATCCTTCCAGCTCTCACCCAGGCAAGCCAAATGCAGGCGGCACAAAGGAGATTATGGATACAGCCTCCCACTGAAAGGCAGCGATGTAAATACCACGAAGTGTGAGCATGTACCACTTTCAAGGACACACATCTTCCAAATACAAATGTGTTTCTCATACATGAAAATATATGGCAAACTTGTGAAGTATCACTTGTACCGAGAAAATCAGAATATATAACTACAAAAACATTAAAACC
Source organism: Dolichotis patagonum (assembly GCA_004027295.1). Classification (NCBI taxonomy): domain Eukaryota; kingdom Metazoa; phylum Chordata; class Mammalia; order Rodentia; family Caviidae; genus Dolichotis; species Dolichotis patagonum. The sequence goes on along the minus strand of PVJX010010806.1, from coordinate 16,647 downwards.
TTAGTCTTTCACAAAATAAAAGCTAATTTTCTTAAAATGTGAACATTCTATTCATACAATATCTTATCATCTAAGTATTATATGTGTAAAATATATTATCACATATAAAATAGTTTCAGTACTAACATATATAGGGCTTTATATCTTAAGCCATATGTAATTTAGTACACTGCTTCTCAATAAGATTTTAAATTATTGTGCTCACTTTGGCAGCACATATATTAAAATTTCAAAGTATTGTAATATAATTTTGCAAGATATTTAGGATCTCTGACCTAAAATCTGAATTTGCTTTTCAAATATTTCTAAGACTTACCTTCATTGAAGGTATCAGAATATTGCACAGTTGGTCCAGAAATTTATTACCGTGACCCTTTCTCTTCTACATGACAAACCTCTCCACTGTCGATGCCTTCTTTCCACCTCTGTACAACAGGAGCTAAAGGAAACTGCAGATGACTGGCACGGAGCTGTAGGGTGTCAGGTGCCAGTACTGTAATCCAGCCCCTCCTTCTCTCCATTCTTCCAATATTCCCACTCATCCCCGAGTTTTCCCCTCCAAATGGATTCACCTTTCTCCACTTATGCAAATAGAGGACTAGCATTCAGTTAGAAAGGCAAGGAAGGGTTAGGGATGGAGTAGAGCACTCGCTGGCAAGGGCATGGGGTTAGCACCCAGCACTGCCGAAAGATGGAGATGTGGAGGAAGGAAGGAGGGAAAGAGGAAGGGAGGAAGAGGGGGTGAGGAGGAGGAAGAGGAAGAAGAAGAGGAAGTGGAGCAGGAGGGGGAGGAAGGGAAAGCGGAAGAGGGAGCTGTTGGTAGAAACCATTTTCATTATCTGGTTTGAAATGTTAGCCATCTGGAGTACTTGTGACTGGCTTGCACTGGCGACTGACTCCATCTAGAAGCCAACAGTGGCTGCTACCCTCTGTCCTTCCTAAGTCTGAAAACCAAGCTGCCAGGATTGTAGCGCATTGTTACAATGAGGTCACCTCTTCCTCACTGCAGTCATTGCCAGTAATTATACTTTTCCCAGAATTCCGGGGTGGGCATCCCTCTCCGGCTTGCTATGGTACCTTCGGGCTCATGGTCTCTGCTCCGCTTCTGGTGACATCTCCCCCTCCTTGTCCTTCCATTCCTCTCACCTTTTGTTGGCCATCAATCACCCTCTAGACATTCTCTTTCCTAGTTTTCCACTGTGGAGTCCAAGCATATCATTATAATTCTCTTGCATGAGCTCTCACTTCTTTATTTAAAGCCTCTTAATATTTTGCTGGATGGAGAAGCTGGTCTAGAACTTCTTGGCCCCTCCTGCCTCAGCTTCCTGAGTAGTTGTGACTCCTATTCAGTTGTCTATTGATTGATTGACTGATTGATTGATTGATTGAAATAGAGCCTCGCTAAGTAGCCCAGGCTGACCTTGAACTCAGAGTGCTCTTCCTGCCTCAGTCCACTGAGTGCTAGAGTTACATGTTCCCATTCAGTTTTGAGCGCAAACCAGAGAGAGGTAAGTGCACACACAGCGGTCCACTGTACTATGTCCCCGACTGATCTCTTTACTTTCTGTGCTGGTCATTCACGTCTCTCCCCTCCTTCATATCTTTCCTGCCCGTACTATCACTCCCAGCCCCTGGGCTTCGATGGTTCTGCACCCAGGAGGGCGCATCCGCTCTCTGGCTGCAGCCCATTAAACCATGGTCTTCCCTCTCCAAATGCAGGCCTGTGCGCTTCCTCTCCCTCTAATGCAGGGCTTCGCACACCACCTGTGGCTGTGGGATATGCACACCCCACAGCGGTGAACAGATGCTGTTGTAAAGTATCACGGGAATAACTGACTGACTAATACAGTAAGGAGTGAAGACATGCACTGCATTGGGTCCAAGGCGCACACTCCATCAGATGGTTGCAGACGTGCCCAGATTGTCTTTCTCTTGTCCATTAGCAACACGTGATCGGCCTGCTGAGCACCGGGCAGAGCAGGACCCAGCACACCAAGTGCGGCACATGTCCGGTCTTCTCTGAGCTTTCGCCCCTTCAGCTGTAGCTACAGCTCTCCTCGGCCAGTGACCTGCTTGTTCCTGCACCAAGTGATCAGGAGGACCCTGATCATTGCATCCTCTCTCTAAACAGCACCGCTCCATCCCCTTCTCCTCTCCCCTGGCATTACCCTCATTCCCAGCACGGACAATTCCCTTGGCCTCTTATCCAGTCTTAATTGTTGTCTTTGCTTTCAATATAGTTTCATATGCATCAAGAAAATGACATTTGTTGTTGTTGTTGTCTTGTTTTGTTTTCCTTTCCTTTGCTTTATTTTGTTTTGTTTTTGAGACATGGTCTTGCTCTGCAGCCCAGGCCAGTCTCAGCCTCACAGTGATCCTCCTGCCTCAGCCTCTCCAGTGTTGGCATTACAGGTGTGTGCCACCACACCTGGCAACATTATTTTTAACTGAAGACACTCCTAACAGTTAAATTATACAGCCACACTCAACTATTTAATGCTATTGGTTGAATGCAGGGATTATACCGAAAATATAACCCAAGGTAAATAACATATCATTATCACAAGCTTGTCTAGAATAGCAGCATGTATCGGTGGTTCTTTAGCTGGTTCTTTAGATGTGGAGGAACAGCTTTGGCCACAGTAACATACATCTAATGCTTTTCTGCCCCACGCGCTAAAACCAAAGAGAAAAAAATAAACATTAGGTCCACCGTTCAAGAATGGCGGCATCATGGTGGCAAGGGCTAGATTTTAATGCATAGTCTAAACTGAAGTTGACATCCCAAGGGCTACACAGGGACAAGAATTTCAATTATTCTTGAGACACCTTCTGTTACATTCACAAGAATGATATTAGAGGAAATGTCTAACGAAATGAAGGCACAGATGATGAAAACACACTGCCTTTCAAGAAAGTTAGAAATGAGTTTGTGGTTGTACTGATTTTTCGAAGAGGGCATATTTAAACTTAACCATCTTCTCTCTCAAACACACACCCATACAACAACCACAACAATGATAATGAAGAGGTTGACAGGAAAGTTCTGGAAGTGTTGGATGGATCTAAAAATAAATCTTGGTGGTGGTTTTGCAAGTGTATTCTATTTCCAAATTCAAGTTAGGTGGTACATAATAGATGAATAGATTACGTCTCAATAAAGTAGGGTTGTTTTGTTTTGTCTTGTTTTATTTTGTACCAGAAATTGAACTCATGACCTGGTCCTTGCCAGGCAGGTTCTATGCTGCTGAGCTATATTCCTGGACCTCAATACAGTAGTTTAATTACAAAAATTCACACATTTTCATTTACAAATGGACCCCAAATCAGCTTTATTTTAATTTGATAATGATTTAATGGGTAGTCTTTATGTTAACAAATACACAAAGAGAAAATGGAGAATATGAAGAAGGCATTGAGGTGATAATCCTTATTCTTGAGGCTAAAGAAGCAAGACTAAATATCTATAATATTTTGAAGAATTAAAATTGATCAAAAGACGTTAGCACTACACTTGTGCCCTGAATATTTTTCTATTATATTGGATAAAACATAGATTCTATTACATTACAAAACAGGATTTTATAAACTCTATCTGACTTTTAAAAAATAGACATTCACTTGAACAATCTTACTGAAAGCTACTGGTATCAGTTTTATGTTCCCACGCCCCTGCTTTGGGGGACAGGGACCTGATTCCTCCATTTGGTCTGGCGGGATTTTGACATCTACATGAAGAAACTTCAGTGACATTGTGGCTTCACTACAAAGGGGCCCAGGACCCTGATTTCCTGGTGATGAAACTGTTCTACGTCTTGTCATGTAGCAATCTATGTTCTGAATTGTGTTACGCAGCAATCTGTTAGGTACCGAAAAAGATATGCTTTGCTGTATAAAAATGTACTGCACTAAACCTGATTTAACAAATTTTAAAAATCTAATGTATGGTATTATGTAATATGGTGCTTCTTAGAGTTACGTTTACTGAGCTGTTTTCAAATTGTTTTAATGTATTTACCCAATTTGGAAAAACTGTACTTTTGTATTCTAATTCACAAATATGATATAAAAGGGCATGACAAGATAGAAAATTAATACTTTAATATTATTCTGAGAGTCAGTGTGTAATACTCAACAATTCCCTATCTTGTTCACAAAATCTGTAAGTATCATATAATTGCCTCCATTTAGAACACGTTTTAACCCCAATGAATGGCCTGAAAAACTAGGCACTTGGAACCAAAGTGAGAACATTTCTCTTCTTCCAACCTAATTAACTCGTTTTTCTACCTCAGTTTGCTCTCCTTTATTTGTTTTCTAAGGCATTGCGTTTGTCTGAAAAGAACATTATTCCCATGTTTAATTTTTTGCCTCAGTAAAATGTATATCGTTAATCACAATAATTATATAAATATGGTGTACAAATTTGAAATTTAGATTGTAAATAGAGGATATATTTTTGAATAAAGACACTGTTAGAAATGTTTAAACACTCTGGTAAAGTAACACTCTGCTTTATGCTGAATACCTACAATGACTTTTTGTATAGTTTTGTATTTAAAATAAGAAACAAGGCCATTTTGTGACTAAAGAGAACTCATTCATCGTCATTTTGTGCCAAAAAGCAAATCCTTAATTCACATTGCCATCTGGATCTCAAATATGTATCATTCAAACACTCATCCAGCCTCTCTTCCATGAAAGAAGCTATTTCCAAATATCAATGACTTTTTAGACAAAAATGTAATATCATTAGGAATAAGAACCCAAACTATAAAGAAAATGGTTTCAGGGCCGGGGATTTAGTTTAGCGGCATAAGCGCCTGCCTTGCAAGCACGCAGTCATGAGTTCCATCCCCGGTACCAAAAAAAGAAAATGGTTCCAATAAGTAAATCTTAATCATTTTTAATTAACTCTACCATTAGCATATAGCACTAGGGGAAGAGGGTCAGGTAAAAAGTCTTGTAGATTTTTTTAAAAATCTCTTACACAACTAAGTGAGGACCTTGGATCACTAAGAAGTTAAATTTTTTATTGTTGTTAAAAAGTTTAAACAAATCCAAGAATTAAAGAAACGTCATGCATAGGAAAACATCCAACAGGGCCTGGGTGCCATTGTTTAGCAGCAGGGCACATGACACTCTGGATTCAATATCCATCAAAACACACCACACACACACACACACACACCACCCCAAATAAAAATTATTAATACACTTTTACAGGCTTCTTTCCTCCCTCTCTCTACCCACTGAAGTAAATGTTTTCTGTCTGTTCAATTTTCCCATTTCAAAAGTATTAAAGTTGCTCTTCTTATTATATAGAAGGTTAAAAGGTCAATTTATATACTAATAAGTGTGATAGAGGGAAAAAACAATAAAAACATGGAGGAAGTAGAGAGATTTCTGTTAAACTTGAATCAAAAAAAAGTCTGCCAAGGAAAGCAGCAAGGAAGGAGGAGAGAAGACAGACACAATTCATCCAGAATCCATGCAGTTCAACTCTCTCTCTGGTCACAGTTTAAGGGGGACCAAGAGGAACTGGTTTCGATAAAGAACATTTGCCGGACCACCATGGGAGAAGTATTCAGACTTTTGATACCACCAGGATGATTAAAAAGTACATTTACTTAAATACTTAGGCGCTGTCTAAAAATTGTTGTTTGGTGAGTCTCACAATTCTTGACTATTGGCAATTTGAAATATTCATTGAAAAATAATTTATCATGCATCTTGTAAAAGACTATGCAATGCATTGTAAAATTATACACAGTAACAATGATGCAAAGTTATTCTCTGAGAAAGCCTGCTGCAGCCCTCGTCTCCTTGCAGCAATGATTCCTGTGCTGAGAGGCCTATGAGCTTCTCTAGGCAAGGAGAAGAAATAAATGTTCTTCTATGATCACTTCCAATGCAAATGTTAGCGGCGAATGTAACATTTCATTATCCCATTCCTGAAGAGATCTGATATTCCTTAACAGGTGACAGATACACGATTAGCATTTCTTCAATGTCCCAATCAGAGCAGAAGTAAGAATTTGGCTGATTGGGCAAAAAAGAATATATTAGTCTTTCATTCCATACCTTTGGAAAATGTCAAAAACATTTTTAGAGTTATCAAAAATAAAAATAAAAAAGTTCTGCTTCCAAATCATGTGCCCAGCTACACTGATATACTTAGTAAGAACAACCACTGGGGTGCAAGGAATTTATTTACATGCTAATTAACTTAGGGGGAAAGAGATCTAGTTTACTCTAAGATTATATAATGTCTTTCCTAAAAAAGAACAAAGCTGAAGTTTGAAAAATGACAGAATTTAATTATCTGTTTCCATGATTTCAAGGGAATTCATCGACTATATCTTACAAATATGTCTGATGCATTTTAATCAAAGAGAACCATGAACTTAATCAGGTCGCTTGGATACGACAGTGTGCACTGTCAGTGAATATCAAACAAAACCTCTACAGCGCAGGGTAAGTAATTAAATAAGAATAACAACATAGGTAATAGGTCTAAAGTCGAATGACAATATTAAAGATAAAATGTACTGTAATGGTGTTTTATATGTCTCAGACTTAAGCACAATATTTTGACTAGTGAAGAATTTATTTTGCAGCAGTAATACAGTGCTGCACCCTGTACAATAGACAGTGCTGCAAACAGATAGACTTATAAAATCTACGTTCCAATCTAGTATTTACTGCGACATTTAACCCAAGCTTGCTAAAGTGATTTCTTCAATTATTTTAAATGCAGTTAAGTAAGTACATTATAGAGTAGTTGTGAGAATTAAAAGATAAGGCATGCATGGAAAATAGTAGAGAACCCAGCATTGGTAAAATCTCCATAAACGGAAGCTTATGTAGCATTTATACAGTGACGCTGTATTCCAAGGCACCATCTATATTACTTTTGTCACTCTTTCCTCTCTTCTTAATCCCGCCAAAGGAAAGCAGCTTTGCATTTGTGCACGAATAATCAGTAGGTGCCAACAGAAGCAGTCATTGCTAAGTGCCTTTTAAGTTGAGATCAAGTCTACCTATTTGTAGATGCTCACTAGAGGACATGGTGTTCTGAGAATGAAAACATTCCCAGATTTTTTTAGGAACTGTGGGGTCTTCCTCAGTACCCTCAATAAGACTTAGCCTTTAACTGGGCAGTGACAGAGACAGTTACCTCATCAGCTTAAATCATTTAGTAATATCGCATTGGATTAGAAGCATTGGTAAGAAGTTTGGAGGATTTGACTATAATTTTTAACAATCAATATACAGAGCTGCTGGGAAAAATTTTAAAGACACCCCAGGATTGTAATGAAAATAAGCAAAAGATTAACAATCACCATACTGCCCTTAGTGCTGTTTCTTTAATTTTTTAAAATATTGTCCAAATTCATTTCTGAGTTTATTCCTTTTAATTTTCACACAGAAAAGCCGAACCCCATAAGCTAACACAACAGGTCCTGTGTTCTCTGTAGGTCCTGTGTCCCAGCTTCACTGGACTTGAAGGGTCCATGCTTTGTACTCTTTATTCTGCTCTAGGAAAACCATCATGCCTTCCTTGCCCTCCTACCTTGTCCCTCCTTCTAGAACCACCCTAATGCTGCTCCTTCTGTCTAGCCTTCTTTGCTTCCCTACAGTTTCCAAAGAGCTGACTGCTATCAATGCTTCACAAATGCATTCTTTTGTAGCACCCCATAAATACTCGTTTACCTATCCTTTCCCTCCTGGATATCACTTTAAACTAAGGAGTCACAAGCACAGAGGTCTGTAAATGCCTGAGGGAAGGAAAAGCTTTACAAAGAGACAGGTTCAAGGTCAACTGTTCCAGGTCTCCGTGACCATGAAGAATTTAGTTATATTTTCTACATTTACGTGTCACAGAAAAATATCAAGCTTTTATGTTCCTTTTGAAGACTAGACAAAAAGAATGCCAAGTGATTGCTGTGGTATCCGGCAAAGACACTTGTGACTTCAGTTCTCAGTTGTTATTGCTGTTAATAACTCAAATATGAAATATCACAAAGTGTTTTAGTAGAAAAACTACGAAGGAATCAAGGTAAAAATAATGTTGATTTAGATGTAAGAAGTGTGAAAGCTGTCATTTAAGAAGTCAAAAACTATTTAACTGAGTCAAATTTGTAGATTTGTCAGAAATTGCTCAAGAAGGAAAAGTACAGAATTTTGAAAAATCAAAATAAGAGATGAGGAACTATTTTAGTGGGTTCATCTTTTATTTCTAATAAAAAGTATTTTGAGCTATAGCAAACCAAGAAAACTTTTATCAGATTGCTCTTCTAGATTGCATTCTATCAATGTCTGTAATAATGAAACCTAAGCCAACAGCCATCTAATAAAAAGAGAGATTAAGGTTCTTTGATAAATTTAGTCTGTACTTTTAAACTTTGTATAGTAGATTTTGTTATCTTTGATATGAAGAAAATCTAAAAGATAAATAAGCCCACACACAGATGGATACAGCCAATAAAGTGATCTCCTTCAAGTAGTAGAAAGAAGCATAAATTCTTCATGTATGAAAACCTGAGTTGGTAAGACAAGGAATATGGGACACAAAGTAGAGCTTCACACCACAGCATCTTTCCTAGAAAGGGTGGGATTTACAAGTGACTTAGATTTGCTTATTAGAAGAATATTAAAAGCCTCTAAGAGAAAATGTAAAGGAGTAGTCAAGAGTCAGACTAAAAATAATCATGAAAACAGGAAACAGGAAGAAACAGGAAGTATAGCACAAAAACACGATTGTTTTGAGCCCTTTTTTAGTGAAGAAAAGAAAGAATACTGTAGAGCATCATGAAGGAAAAGAAATAAAAGTAAAAGTGATTCCTTTTTTCAATGAGGTGACTTAAGGATATAGGTATCTGTGGGCTGAGTGGAGGAGCTGGTATAACAGCTGAAGAGAAACACAGGAGACAAAGTTTGGGTGGAAAATGTGAGAGCGGCAAAGAAGGAGTTGGCCTGAGAAGGGGCTGTTGGGTCTGAACAGTGATGAGGACTTGTCAGTCCATGGATCAGGGACAGGAAGGCGCAGTGATCAAAGTTTCAAGTCACGGAACTGAACAGGATGGGAAAAGAAGTGAGAGAGCTGGAGAACTTGGGTTCCCAATGGGGCTGAGCCACACACAGACACACACACACACACACACACACACCCCACAATCAGCATAGCGAGGATGAAGATGTTGCCTTGATCATTTTAATGCTGGAAATTGCAAGTTCTGAGAAATGTAAGTGTGCTCCTTAAAAAAAGAAATGCAGCATCAACCGGATATCAAATGGCTACGTAAGATGCCTAGGATGACAGAGTAAAAGGTGGAATACACATGAGCAGTGTGGCAGAACTGTGGTTAGCAAATGAAGAAGCTGGGCATCAACCAGGAGAGAGGGACACCTGTACGCTGTGGCTCACGAAGGGGGACAGATCCAGGATGAGAAGAAGGTGGCATTTTAGCAATGGGTAGCCCCTTGGACAGTCTGGGGACCTTTCTGGGACAGCTTTCACTCCACAATGTCTATAAAACTGACCTCATAACACCAACTGTGCTTTTCTTTTTAAATTACAGAATTCAATTACAGTGGAGTTTGTCATGAATCGCCCGTCTCTCTAAAATTGAGTCCAATGAAGAAAATGACCCAGAGCCCAGGACAGTTTCTGACTTCAAGGAGACCAGAATGAATTTAGAAAGAAAAAAATATATAAGAAATTAGATGGTTATCAAGAATAACATAAATAAATCATGTGGGTTATGTGTGAAATCAAAATCAAAAGGTCACGGACAAATAGTATTTCAGTAAGTTAAAATGGCAAGGTGGAAAATAGCAAGATGGGGAAGGGTTTGATAATGAGAGATGAATTTTTCAGTGAGGTACAAAGTAATGCGCTAGGGCTCTTGGGACACAGGTGAGAAAGCTGTTCATATACAGTATCGAAAAGCAATTAAATCCATCTAATCATAATCACCATCCTGTCGTGGGTGGGCTTGCCTGTTAGTTAACGCGTATTACCTATTTGTTACCAGAGGAAGTAAAATGCCTCTTCTAGAATTGGAATGAAATTAGGCGGGTTTGGAGCTACTCTTTGAGCGTGACAGGACTATTAAAGGTACAGCTTCCCACTGCAGTGTTACAGCTTGGGGTTCGCCTTTCCAATTACAGCGAACATAAGTAAATATATATTGCCCTCCTCTGTAAAAGCCAGCTAATTCATGCAGAAGCTCTGACAAATGCATTAAAATACAGTTCTGCCTATGACAATGTTTCAGATGCAATAAATGAAATACAAGAAATTCAACAAGACCTTAGCAATCATCTCACTTAGTGGCAACCTATTGATCTGACATTCCCAAGGAAAAAGTTTATTTAGTCTGAAATATTAAAATAGCCATCATGGTTTATGTCGGTGGCCCCCAGGCCTCCTGTATTTGCATTGTGCATTTGTGATTGGTTCATTGTCTAGTGCTTGGATTGGTGGTCAGTGGTACACCCTCTTAGGGGTGGAGCCAGGATGTGATGTAATGGCAGGAACAAGGTGTGTCTCTCTTGCCGGTTTCCGGTTGCTGTTTGCAGCCCCCATGAACTGCGGCCCAGCCATGACGCCCTGCCTTGGAGCCAACTGAGTATGGACTGAAACGTCCAAAAACTGTAAGAAATAAACCTTTCCTTTCCCAACTTTGGGCATCAGGTATTTTGTCTCAGCGATGAGTAAAAAGTAACTAAGACAATAGCTAAACACGATTATGATGCCTAGCATCAAGTTATAGTTAGGATTGTCATTTATCAAAACACTTTTCACTCTCCACTGCCCTAATGGGGAAAATAATGGAACTCTGAAAATACTATCAGTAATCACAGGGAGAATCTAGGCATTCAGAAGATGGATTCTTCAGCTAAGAACTTACGAGTGGGAGAGGCCATGAGGATGACAAGAATTTCATAACAAGAACATAAAAAGCTGAGCCAGGTTTATGGCGCATATTTGCTCAGACTTAACACGTAGGTCATAATGGTTATGTATAATTTACTGATCTCATTTACACGTCACTTCTCGAGGAGAGATTTGCTAATAAATAATTCATATGTATAAATAATTAACAGTTGAGATGCATTATATTGAGGAAGAAGAGAATTCAGTTCACAATGAATCTTTAAGTCCATGGCGAGGCCCTGCAGCATCAGAGTATCTATAGCAAAATTAACATGAAAGAAAGGAGAGTGAATTTTGCTGTGTTTGTTTCTGTGGCATTGGAGACCAAACCCAGGGGCATGCATTGCAAAGCTATACCTGTGACCTTTGCCTTTCTTAGTTATCTTTTTTGTTTTCAGGCACAGTCTCACTAAGATGCCCAGGCAAGATTCAAACTTGCAATCGTCCTGTGTCAGCCTCTGTAAGAGGAAGGATTAAAGGTGGGATCACACACAAGCTAGGCAGGTGCCCTATCACTCAGTGAGTGCAAGCCCTGATGTTCATTTTTAGGAATGTTTGTTATTCGTACCTTTAAATGATAACAAAAACTAAAAATTAGCGACTCTACTTTACTAAGGGAAGGAAGTTTTAAAGATGCTGAAGCACAGCCTTTAGGGAGAGCTTTAAAAAAAACTTTTTATTTTATTAGTATTCATTGGCTGACAATGATGACCTTTGTCAAGGGCACTGGTGCATGTCCATATCTCATCTTGATTCCTTCTTCAGCCCTGACCCTTCCTGCACCTCCCTGCTCCTTCCCACTCCAGGACCCTTCCCATTTCAGAAAGCTCCATCTCCATTTCCCCTTCTTTTTTTGTTTTTCATCCCTTTTTTCTCTCCTTTCTCTCCCCTCTGTTCATGTCTTGTTCCCCTTTCCATATGAAAATCTATTTCCTACTATTGATCTTTAATTTGGTCTTCATTTACATTTTGCATTTCTCATAAAGAGAAATCAGGTGATAGTTAAGCTTGCATGCTTGATTTACTTCATTTAATATTATGGTCTATTGTGTAAAGGAGTCCATATACCTGGTAGTATAAAAATCATATTGGCCTGAAAAAAAATTCTAAAAACTTTCAAAAAGGCATAGTTTTCACTTTCTCATTTTATGACCACAATTTAATATAAATACTTAAAACTAACTGGAGATACTTTAATAATGGCTTGTATAAAGAATTACTCCATGAAAGAAATAAAAATGCAATTACAGACAATTTCAAATATAATGAAAATGAACCCACTTCCAGCTGTTATAAGTCATACTTTGTAACAAGATAATAATATAATTAGAGGCACAGTTATATTTTATGAATATTATGAGAAATATTAAACATATAGAAAAGTAGAATGATGTAACAAACTCTTATGTGCCTACTTTCAATAATTAATTAATTCATTCAAATCAGGACCCTGAACAATGTCCACATATTGCATTTGACAGACAGGACACTTAGGTCCCTTTGACTCTGTAAACTTTTTATCACCATCCCTGATCCCACTCCCAAAATTAGCTTTTGTGACTCAAGAACCCCAGAAATGTAACCTAAAAATGTTTTTGCTTATGTAAATTTAGTATTATTTTCACATTTCTTTAATTCATAGAATATCTTGGTTAGACACAGAAACTTGATCGTATCTAGGCTTGAACTGTTTGGAAAGAAGATTTCAGAGCATTTGTGTACTTGTATCAGGAGGCACAGAATGTGTACTGTTCTATATTTTGGGATGTCATTAGCTATTAATGATCAACTACACACATTATATTACATTTACAAAAATGAAAATAATATAATGCACTTATTTTTGTTTTCCTTGCTCATTGAAATAATTTTATAGAGAGGCTTCTGTCTTCAGTTACCTAGTTACCTTAACTTACAGGTAATTTAGTAAAGGTAACTTAACTATTTAATTTTCTCACTGTAATTATAAGTTTTCAGAATATTTAGTTCTCATATCATCATCTAAAGATTATCAGTGATATCCATTTGTAACCATTTTATGCTTCAATCTATTACAATTCTTTTTGTTTGGTAGGGGGAGGATTCTTCCAAATAACTTGTTTTTGGGTAATGGAAGTAACTTCCAGTTGGCTTCTTAATCTTTAAGATAAATTTTTAGTAAACTTCAATTTCTTTTTTTCTGCTGTTACATTTCAGTCTTCTGTACATTTCACAGCTCAGATGTGATATTAGTCATTTCTTGAAAGAACCACACTAGATTTGATAAATTTAAAAATGCGAAGTAGCAATATATTATTACATACTGTGTAAATGCTGGGAAGCATTTTAACAGCTGGCCAATCCCGGGTTTAAGATCTGTAAGCCCACGCCCACGTAGCAAGCATTGTAAATTTTTCGTAAATTGTAGTTTTGATTATATGTGTTCCCATAATTTACTATAAGTGCTTATGTGTGGTTCTCTAAGCATTTTTTAGTACTCTACAAAGAGTCATCACAAAACACAGTGAATGCTTAAATTAAAAAAAAGATTGAATTAAAAGCTTGTGATTAATTCCTTTTAAGATTTCTACCTCTGCTTCAATACGCACTCACCGCCCCCATCTCTCCTCTTCCCTTCCTTCTCTTCCATGACTGTTCTCAGTTCCTCTCTCCTGGCTGTCTTGGTGTCAACCACCAACAGTTACTGTCATGGTCACTTTAACTTTGGGGAAAAGCTAGAAGTTTCCTGGTGCCAGAGCATGTTAATGAGGGGATTTACAGGGTCTGGAAGGTGAGCGGATGAGGACCCACGGGAATGCTTTTAAGAGCTTGCCATTCTTAGATGGCATTGGCAGCAGCTCATCTGCACCTGACTGCACATAGGGGAGAACTTCGTGGCTGCTTCAGAAAGTACCGGAAGTGACGGAGTGAGCGGGTCCCAGGTGAGCCAGAGTTTCCTGTAGAGGATTAGTGACAATATGCCTTTTACTCTTCATAATTTTGTAAAGTTTAAACAGTTTGCTTATTTAGTTTCTATGTTTTTGATCAGTCCTTGTATTTTTCATGAACTTGTAACTCCTGATACCATTTGATGCTTCATAAAACATACCTCAATTAAAAAATAAATAATGAGGAATTTCTTAGTGATGCAATCACACATAAGAAACAGGAATAGTTTGATAAAAATTAATATGGACATATACATTATATGAAATGATAAATGTGACATAAAATAGTTATTATTAGGAAAGAACCTTTATTTTAAAAATTCACGTAAATGTTGTGAATGGTTTTATGTTCTACATGGTCCTTAACTGAGGTACGTAAAGTTTGTGTCGATGCAGGAATGACTCTCAGAGCATTACTGTCCAGGACGCAGACTGTAGAGCAAGGCGGCCAGAATCGTCCTTTCACTAATCACGTGACCCAAAACAAATGAGCTCTTATTTTTTTGTATTTCAAATGGCGCTAGTAATAATTTATGTGATTGTGAGAATGTAAATAATTCAGGCACACATTTAGGGAAAAAGTCAGAAAAAAGGGTGGAAAACCAGAAGTTTATTTCAACTTGGCACTATGATGCAGGGGTTTATACACGTTAATTATTCCCCTGCATTGTCTGCAGAAGAAACAGTGTCTCTGATCAAGGTCTATTGCTTTGGCTTCCACTGGGGATTCATGCTTTCATTTCTGAGTACAGACTATTGATTTTCCAAAAAATCTTTTTAAACCCTTGAATATGATCACCACCTTCACACAGCTACTTTTACATTTTTTTAAGTGGGAAAGATCCTTAAAGGCTTTTGAGGGTTATTTCAGTTGTTGAAGTATTTTAGTGATAGAGTTTTTATTACAATTAACTGAAATATGTCAACGTATGATATAATTATAATTAAATACATAAAGGAAGCCACAGATGGCAAAAGAAACTATAAAGTAACAAATACTATACTACAAAGTGACATTCTTCCTATTGTTAGCATGACGCGTTGTTTGCTTTGGATTATTATGCAACTTGAGAGTGGCCCAAAATGTTTTACCAACCGCAGCATTAAATATAAATGCTCGAATTTTAAGTGATTCATGATGAAATGACAGCTCTTGACTGAATGCCTCTGTCTAGTGCATAGTAACTCGGCTGGTATTTAGGCTGGGAAAAGAACAAGGTATACATTAAGGAGAGGAGTGGCCAGGCCACTGAAGATACCTGTGCTTTACCTGTGACACATGGGCATTTTAAAATAAATCACCAGGAGTTCATTTATGTAGCTGTACATAAGCATGTTGGTTTCTATTTTTAATCACTTATTTTTCCCTTGATCCAAAGCCACATGAAGTATACATGTGGTCAAATACATGAGCCTGTAAGTGACTTAAACACACCTGCACAGTGAATACTTGGCTTTCTCCTTTCTTCTCCCTTAAACTTTCATCAAATAGTCATTCTTCCAGGTTATCTTTTATTTCTTCATTTGAACTTGAAGCCTGTTTAATTCTTCTAATCTCTTGACTTAGATACACATTACCCTTCTTTTCTACATGTACCTGAAAATGTAACAGTGTAAGTACTACACATAGGCAGTAATTTCTGAAGTTCCTCTTAACTCTTTAGGATTGATATCCATGAAAATCACTCTTGAGGTCAGAAGTCCTGCCCTTGACTAGATCTCTTTGTAATTTCTGAGTATAGGTGTGTAGTCAATGAGATTAAAGTTTTCGGTAACAAAAGATGCTACTGAAATTCTGTTCTTATATATGAAAACATTTAAAATTAAGCACAGTTCAAAAATAGACTACATGAAAAAAAGAAGAGATTCTAAAACTTAAAACTTAAATCTTCAATCTTATCCATGCAAGTGGCTGAATATTGGGTATAGTTACAAAAATGTAAGAAAACAATTCAAGATTTAATTTCTCTTTCTCTTCATTTTTTTTGATCCAGTGAAGAAAATCAGAGCTCAGATTAGAACTTTCCCCAGGCTGCATATAAAAGCTCCCAAGTTATTTCTGTCAGCTTTGGCTTCTTTCCCAGTGAGAGAGCCTACAGATGATGCTTATTCTAACTGCTGCAATTTTGCATAACATGACAACACTCGATAAGTTCAGTTACCACAGGTTTTTGCTCACTGGTTACAAGATAGTTTGGTATTTAAGATGCAAAATAAAAGTAGTGGAAAATCCATTATTTGATTTCTATGTAGAACTTCATAATCCACTATGGCTTTTGAAAGAAGTTACAGAACAAAAGTAAAATTCTTATACCTTCTAAAATAATGATTGATAACTCAAGCATTTGAAAAGCAAATGAAGACTATTAAGGAGCTATACTATCTTTAAAAGTCCAGCAGTGCTAATAAAGTCTATTTGCTCCAGACAATCTTTTTTAAAGACTGCTGCAGAAATATGGAGATAAAAGTAAGGTATCAATCATTTCCATGGGAATTGATTTTGATGTTAAGACAGAGAGGAGTATAGATTTATAGTAAGAATGGAATGTCTGCAGATAAACAGAAAATTTGGCATACAGTCTAAAGAACAGACAAATAGACTAGATTATGTTTACTTATACTCTGTGATTTTTCTCAATAGCACAAATTATATATTGTTATGTAAGTATTAAACTTCACTTATATCATTATATTTATACAGTTCTTCAAAATTATTCTTATTTCTGGGCATTGAAAAACAGACATAATTTTTAAAATCATGATTACTCTTGCTTT
>PVJX010010805.1:0-55610 GCA_004027295.1 Dolichotis patagonum | reverse complement strand
CCTGTGGAATCTCAGGCAGGCCAGGCCACCATGATTTGTCCCAGGCAGGTCTCCAGGAGGTTCCCTGTGAGTGAAGGGTGGGCCTACAGGTCCCAAAGAGTCAGGCCGGAATGTTGGTTTCTGCAAAGTTCCCGGTCCCAAACAGACCTGGCCAAGATGCCAGTCTCCACAATATCCCCAATCCAAACAGCCCAGGCCACTCTGCGGGTCTGAGAGGTTCGGGTCCCAAAGAGACAGGCCGTGATGCTGGTCTCTGGGAGACTTCCTGGGGGTGAAGGGCGGGGCTACGGGCCCAAACAGACCTGGCCCAGATGCCGGTCTCTGGGCAGTTCCCTGTGGATGAAGGGTGGCCCTACCAGTCCCAAACAGTCGTGCTGAGATGCAGGTCTGCGCAGACTTTCAATCCAAACAGCCCGGGGCACTCTGCGAGTCCCAGAGATTCAGGTCCCAAAGAGACAGGCCGCGATGCTGGTCTCTGGGAGACTTCCTGGGGGTGAAGGAACAAGAGTCATTTTATTTCACAGGATTTTGTGGACCAGTAATTCTATCAGGTCACAACAAGGATAGTTTGTCTTTGCTCCATCATATCCAGAGTCTCAGCTTAAGCAGCCCAAAAAGTGCTGGCTAGGATGCCCTGTCTTCAGCTGTCTGATTGGGCTCAGTTCTTGCTTTCAGTTGGATTTCATGGTTTCATGGTGTCTCCATGTGACCAGCTTGGTCTTCTTTCTAGCATGATAGAAGATACCTGAACTTCTTGTACCACAGCTGCCTTATTTTAAGAGAAATTAGACATAATCAAGTCTCTTAAAACTTATGGTTTTATGGAATAGAGAAACAATCCTTGACATTGATATTGGTGGATTGGGTTGGAATTATCTTGGGGTTCTAGGAGCTGTCTTAGTATTCACCTCTTAGGCTATGGGTTTTTCTTATTAAAAACATTTTCTTTGAAGACTAAAATCAGACAATGTCCTTATGTGACCAAGTTGGAGTTAAACAACAACAACAACCAACTAAACATGAAACCTGCCCCATAATCAATCCAAATGGAGACAAAACTATGACTGTTGTGGTTAATAAGAATACATGTTTCTGCTTTACTAATTATAACATAACCTTCATTCTTTCTGATTTTACATTAAAATTATTTTGATCATGAAATTATCCCTATATTCTGATGGGAGAGCCCCAACTTTTCAGACTTTTCAAAATCACCTACCACAATCCCTAATTCTGTAAGAAGTCCTTTCTGACACCTTACTGAGCTAGTCAATAAATCCAAACTCATCTGACCATAGGAGTATTCCTGTGTCTAAGGCCTGCAGGCAACCAAGTTGACTCAGTGCTTATCACTGATTCATGTTGTCATCCAAGTCCAATGTCCATTTTCCAATGGGTGAAATAGCAAGTACATGCAGACAGAGAAGAGTGAGGCAGCCATCTCCCCTCCTCCTGTAGGATGTCCATTTCCAATTCTCAGAAAGCAGTTGCATTTTATTTAAACACATTTTATTTTTGTTTAAATTTTAAGAGGCCTGATGGTGTCTAAGTTTTCCTCAAGTAAGGCAGCTATGGTGTAAGAAGTTCAGCTATTTTCTATCATGCTAGAAAGAAGATCAAGCTGGTTACATGGAGACACCATGAAACCATGTGTGTGAGACGCTGAATCTGGACATCAGTTTAAGTCCCATTTGATGCTCAGGCTTTAATCAAGAAACAAAAGGATGTGACTCCTCTTTAAATCCTCAAAATATGAGTTCTGTGGTTGTGGGTTCTTTTTTTTTTTTTTTTTTTTGTGTGTGTGTGTGTGATATTAGGGATTGAAGCCTGAATTGTCACAGTGAGCTGCATCTCTAGCTTTTTTCATTTTTTATCTTAAGGCAAGTTCACACTAATTTGTTAAATTTCCCAGTTTGGGTTTGCATTTGTGATATTCCTGCCACAACCTCCCAAGGTACTGGGATTATAGGCATGCATCTCCATACCTAGCTGGTGATTGTGCTTTTAAAAACAATGAGGTTTTCTTGTGTTTTTTTTCTTTCCTCCAACATGCCACCCATAATGATCCTGCTGTTTTGTGGTCTTTGATATCTGATACCTAATTCCTACCTTGCTATGGGATCTCCTTGATGGTCACCTTCTAAAACTTGGGATAAACGTTTTTTTGCTGGTTGTGTTGCTATTATCACCATTGTAATCTGGAGAAGAATTGGTGGGAACAAAAGGGGCTGCCCTTTCACAGTTCCTTCTGATTCTTCTAAGCCACACTCCCAGCAAGGCTACTATGCTGAGGATTTTTTTTTTCATACCAGGAATAAAACTCAGAACCTTGCACTTACCAGGCAAGTGCTTATGCTGCTGAGCTATATCCCCGGCTTGCTAGGCTATTATGGACAAGAGAAGTAAACAAAGTGAGGCATCACTCAAAGATTAGTGTGCAGAAACTAAATCTGACAAAACTGTCTGATAGCTCAGTTCTCCACATTCCCAAAGATCAATAGTCCTGCCTCTCTTTTGACTCCTCTTCCAGTGAAAAACAACCATGTTTTGGGAGTTCTCTTTGATATCCTTTTTGTTTTAGTCCATACAACAATCAGTTAGACAGATAGGTAGATAGATAGATAGACAGATGAGTCACCCTAATGTTAACCATAGAAATTTGTTTCTATGTAAACTTATGGATATTTTTCCTTTGTTCTTCGTATCCGAATTTATTTTTCTACAATAAATATGTATTTCTTTATAACAAAACAAAACCAAAGCTAATTTTAACTGGAAACAAAAGAAGGTGCTTTAAACAGAACATCTTAATGACTCAGATGTTTGGAGAAACATTTCCTGTGAGCTTAATATTTTTCATTACTTTCTCTTTAACCTCACTTGTAAGCGTTTAGAAAGAAGGATGGAATGAGGCAGTGTAAATGCCTTATGACTTTTTCAATACTTTCAAGACATGTGATCGAGAACAGGTCCTAATAAAGAAATGAGGTGTTGGCCAATGTCATAGAATAATCTATTTAGTTAGGGAGCAACTTTAGGAAGGAAAGAATTGAATTTCCTGGCAAGTAGGAAATGTGTAGATTGTACTCTAGAGCCACAGAAAAACAGTATCATAGGAGTCATTTGTGGAAGCAAGATTAATATGATGTCATCATAGAATAAAATCCCTCAGGGGTTTGGCCTTGGACAGAGCTCTATAAAGACCCAGAGTGAACCACATTATTCTTGAAACAAGAGAAAGAGTGCTGAATAAAGTTAGATGTATTTTCGTACCACCTAGGCATTGAACTTTAGAGGGCAAGAGAGATTTGTATATGCTCTTTAAACATGTAAAGGTGCATCATGGCTGCTTCCTCCCCAATACCTCACTTTTTATTATTTGCTTGTTCATTAGCTTTTCTACCTGTAGGCAAAGAGAGGGAATGAAACATGTAGAGATTTCATAGCTTAGAACATACATAAGTACCTGCCATAGACCACATACTGTGCTATGCACTCTTCACATATTAGAAAATATTGTGACAACAGTGAAAGCCATAATCATTTGCTGAATACCCACTGTGTTCCAGATGTTGTCTTACGTCCATATGTTGTTCAGTTCTTCAAGCAACAAGCCAATCCCATTGCCTTTTATTTTATAGAAGAAGTAACTGACACTCAGGAAGGTTAAGCGATTTGCCTAAGGCCATAGCTAATATGAAGCCATTGTCGCATATTAAATGGAGTATTAAATTCTCCCTATGCTCAATCCTGAGACATTTCCATCAGCTTCACCCTGAAACCTTCATGATTATCACATGTGCTTTTTGCTCTGAGCAGATGATGTTTGTTGTCTTTAATTTCACATTTGAGTGCCAATCTTGGGCGCAAATGTGATAAAAAAAAAAAGATTACAATAGATTATGGCTATCTTCTTCTTGAATCTTTCCTCATCTGACATTCGTCTATTAAATGTTTAGCTTAATACAGACATATGCAGTGATTCTCACTTACAGTGCTTTATTACCTGTTGAATTTGTTCGTCTTGATCCTCGAGGGCAAAGCTGTAAAGGAACGTGCTTGGCAGGCTGCTAATGAGGGCAGAGTCCCTAGAGAATATGTTAAGTCCTGTGAGTATTCAGTATTAGCTTGATGTAGCCCCTTCCCCCCCACTGCTCTCTTCCACGAGAGACAGAGTTTGAAGCAAATTCCCTTTTAGTGAGATACCCTGGGAAGCTCAGTAATGAGAAACAAAACAGATGAAATATTTTAAAGATAAGACCCTTGAGGAAGGGATAAGAGAACTGAGCATGCTCAGCATTGGCTCAAGAAGACTTAAAGGAGAAAAGACTCTGTAATTACAGACCTGGATTTAGTGAAGCACGTGAAAGATGGTCCTTCTCATTGTAAGGGAAGGCACAGCAAATAGAGAAAAGGGAAAATTTTAGTACAAATTCTCTTATTTAAAGTGGGGTAGTAATGCATACAGAGACACTTACTGAAAATTCTATTTCCAACCTTTATTACCAAGGTGGTTACTTGGACAAATATTTACTTAACTTGAATCTTCATTTTCTCATTTATAAAATGGGGGGGGTACAACTATGTTATTAGCTTTTATTGATTTTTTGAAATAAGATGAAAAATCAACCCTTTGCTTTGTGTCAGGCAATGAAAAAACACTTGAGATACATTCTTGTTTCCCTTACCCTAAAGCTTGGAGGCTCATTATCTTATCACCTTGTTGTAAAGAGAGAGACTGAGGACCAAGAGTAAATGGGTTGTCTAGTTTTACTCTATGTGTGTGGCCTTCAATAATCCAGAGTCTGATTTTTAACTGATATGAATTTCTTGTATCAGTTATCCCTTCCTCCTTCCCTCCCACTCTCCTGCCCTCCGGTCTTGTTCCTCTCTCTCTCTCTCTCTCCCTTCCCTGTTCACTACTTTGGAGTACAATGTCTATGGCAGTCTTTTATTCTTTGTGACTAAAGTCAAATCAAGAAACTTCTATGAATTTCCTGTCTTCTCATCTTTGGACGGAAAATGAGCAAGGTAATGGTGAAACAATCCAGGATGTGTGAAATTAAAAGTTCATTGATTCCAACCCCAGGAATGATTTGAGGTAGGTTTGGTGGTTCTTTGGGGAGAGATGGTTATGGGGCTGGGTGTCAGTATTCCCAGAGATATATAGGATGAACTGTGACACTGATTTTTCTGAAATTCCTTCCTATCTGGACACAAGTGGGGAAGCCACTCAGACTGATCATGTAGGCTTTTCTGGAGGCCCTACAAATTTCTAGATTAGGGGAAAACAAGAGGAAATTAAAGCTTAGTGACTTTCTACATACCACAAACTATATGAAAACACAATATGGGAGAGAAAAATAAATCTTAAAGAGTTTTATGATTCTCAATGAGCTGTGATTCTTTAGCAGGCATCTATCTATTGTATATATATATCCTTCATCTGAAATTTTACCTATTTGAAAATATTTTGTGCTATTTAGAAATAGATAGAAATAACAGCTAACATTTATTGAATAATTCTTAATGACAGACATTGTGGTCATAACTACCTTGCATTTGCATAACTACATTTGTTTACTTAATCATTACAATAGTCATGTAAGGTAGGAGTTATTATTTTCCTAGCTAAGTTTGATACTGATTGGTTTTCTCAATTAAGTCTCAATTAAGCTTGATAGTTGTGAAGCAACTGAGAGTATGACTAATATTCAGTGTTTGGGAACTATGCATGTTCTATGCCGTGCAATACATGGGACAGTTTTGCAAAAGGTGAATTTAGCCAGCTAAAAATGCCAATAGAATACCTAGTGAAAAACATTTTAGCAGTAATAAACCAGTGAGTGGAAGGGGATTATTCAAGTGACTTGGGTTTTCTTTATAGAGTTGTACTCAGTGGTTCTCAGACTTGACATTTGAAGAATCTTTTAGAATATTTGAAAAACACAAATTCTTGGATAACATCCCTGGAAATTCTGATCCACTTGGTCTGAGGTACGCAGATGTTGTTATTCCACTCTGATAACTAACCAGGTTTGGGAACCACATGAGTCCAGTCCTGTCTATTTACAATTGAAAAACGTGGTGTTGAGGATTACAGAGGATGACTTAGAACTCAGATTTCTTGTTCTGCCTTTTCTAGCCTAATGCTCTGCTCACTACTTGCTGACTCTTGGTGCTGAGTAATCATAAGGAAAAGAAAGGGGGAGGAGATGGAGGGAGAGGAAGAGAAAGAGAAAGAGAAAGAGAGAGAGAGAGGAGAGAGAAGGCATCCTGAATTTCTAAGGTAAATTAATGATTATGTACTGCGTCCACTTTCCCTGGGCATTTGCTGTATATTTAGAATTTAGATCACAGCCATTAGGTTTTATGATCAGAGTGCAGGCCCACGATTGATCATGGATGTAGGAGGAGTTTGCAGTCACCCAGATAATTAGAAAAGCTCACTAAATAAAAGCTACAGCTTTAGTATTTCATTACTAGGTGCACGTATGATTTTCAGGGAGTAAAATAGTTTAGTTTTTCTTTCAGGGATTGAGGTAATGCTGAGAAGGAGGAAGAAAGTAAAAGGAGTCACTTTGGCTAAACATCCAACCAGGCATCTCAAAGAGACAGAGACACAAAGAAAGTCATTAAAAACCTGAAACTGGAGATGGAGTTTTCCACTGTTTAGAAATAAACAGATGCACAACAGAAAGGTAAGTACTTGTGTAGGTCAAGGGAAAACCTGGCATTTGACCCACATTGTCTGACTTCCAAGCCTGAGCTCAGAGCTATAATTTTATTCTATCACATCTAGGCAGGTTGTGTCAAGCTAGTGTAGGACACGGAACGTACACCCGGAGATCCACAGTCATATGTGAATCTGAGTCTTTTTCAGCCTCAGCTCAGAGCAGCTTAAACTCTGGGCTGAGTCTCTGTGCATTTAGAGGCTGCCTACATCTGACCACCTCTTATGTGCCACTGTCGCTTATATGGGATCTGGAGGCTGTCCTCAGTTTGTACCGTGAATCTCGGAGCCTTATCTACAGCTTCCAGTTAGGTCTCATCTCAGGTCAGTACTCCTTGTCCACATTCTTTGTTAACTCCATGTTGTTATACCCTTCTTTAGTCAGACCTTTCTGGAATGCCTTGTTATGTGGGCCTAAGAAAATATGCTTGGGTCAGTAAGAGACTCAAGTGGGGGTTGTCTGGCAGAGGCCTGTATCCTAGCCAGGTTAGTCAGAGCAATGGTGGAGTTTCCAAAGCGATGTTGCAGTGCAGGCTTTCCCTGAATTGTCCTTTACTGGAGTGACGCAGTAGAAGATGTAATAAAGAGGCTCAAACTCTTCAGACTTGAGAAACCTCCATAGCAAAACAAAAAGTATTTGTAGTACAGCACTAGGCTGAGGGAAAAAAATGGAAGGAAGAGAAAACTTACTGTGAGGACAGGGACATGTGTTGGTGCTGGTGTGGATGAGTAATGAAACTTTTCTGCTTATAACACCGCTCTTCCCTTTCTGAAGTCCCTGGGTATGAGACAACTCTGAGGGGCGAAGGGGAAAGGGAAGCTGGACCATCAGCTGAATGAGATTACTCATCAAACAAATTAAGATGATTTTAGAAAGGTAAATTACTTTGCTTATTTGCAAGCAAACAGAAGATTCTAAGAATAGAAACCTTATCCCGTCTTCACCACAGGTCTTATCTGGAAAGCCCATCTCTGACTTTTGGCCTAGGAAGGAGAAACGGGGGTTCTCCTGTACTCTGTGTCTGTACCTAGTGTGTTCTTATTCCCACTGCTTGTCCACCGTGTGGGTGTCTGTGTGGATTGCTGCCTCTGACATCCTGATGTCCCTCTTTTGTTCACTGTTGTGACTTAATCTTTGTAAGATTAGCCTTGTTATTATCACTCCGGTTTATCTGTGCCGGTCCCAGCATGCAGCAGTTTGCTAAAAGGTACGGTCCATTAGGACACACTGGTTATGCCAGTAGGAGGAAAGAGTAATAATCTTTCAGCCAAGAAGCTTAGTGTTTGACTGACTGGTGTGCAAATGAGAAAACACTGTGCTTCCTTAAGAAGATCAGGCCTGCAGGAAAATATTGTGGTGTCAGTGTCACTAACTCAGTAAAATTTATTGATATGAATGTCATTAATTAATGAATTAACTAATTGTTTAAGCCTTATAAAGACCTTGATGTGGGCCAGGTTCTGCATCATACCCAAGGGTTAGGTGAGCAATGACATCTATACAATTTGGGTGCTTTTATTCTGACAGGAATACAGACAGGCCTATAGAGATAGAAAAATTTAGTTAAACATTTATTTTAAAAGTGCCCAGTAGCCATTTGTGCTGGGCTCTGTGACAGACATTCAAGAAGAAAGCAGACAGTTTCTGGCTTTAAGGGTCCCTCATTGTTTCTTATAGGAAGACAGGCGTCCTGGTGGAAGTTTATAAATTTCATCCAGTTCAACTCAATAAATATTCTAGAGCATTGTGTCATACATGTATAAGGATATCTATCACAAGTAATTTCCTGAAAGAGCTCTTCAAATTATCTCTATTTTTGGATTCCACCTTGCCCCAACTTAATCATATTAACCTATACTATGGAAACCTAGTAATTTCTTCTGTTGGAAGCTTTTAATTTCTTTTAAACATGCATGAGATGTGCCAGACTCCAAATGTGATGCTTTTCCATATTATTTCTTATAGATCTCACCAAACACTGGGAAGGGATGAATTATTAATTTAAGCATACCTGTCAGGAAAATGATTGCTGGAGAGGTTAATTGGTTCAA
This sequence comes from Dolichotis patagonum, assembly GCA_004027295.1. Classification (NCBI taxonomy): domain Eukaryota; kingdom Metazoa; phylum Chordata; class Mammalia; order Rodentia; family Caviidae; genus Dolichotis; species Dolichotis patagonum. Next base: position 46,825 of record PVJX010010805.1, on the reverse strand, counting down.
GGTAACTAAAGTCAGGACATGATAGGATATAAAATTTGATGTGTTTCATTCTATGCTCCTAACTATGTTTCCTCACGGTTCCAGGGGATTCCTAGGCCCATGACTATCACACCTCACCACAGCCCTTTGAGGTTGGGACTGTTCTAGAGATGGAGAGGTTCATAAAGAGCAGAAAACTTTATGTAAGTTTATAAAACAAGTATCAGAATTTGAATTGTCATCTTTTGAATTTTAGGAGCACTTGGGCCATACCTTGTAGAGAACATTTAACCAACTATACCCAAGTGTAAGGGAAGAAATCAACATTTATTGAGTTTCTCCTTTGTATCAGAGCCTAAATTATTTTTCCCCTTCAAAACAACTCCGTTGGATTGGATTGATCTCTCCTTACCCATAGAACATGTCCTCTGGAAAGGTTGATTTTTCTACCAAGGATCACAGGACAAGTTAAGTGTGAACTTGACATTGTAATTAGTCTGCTTTTTCATTATATCATCTTGGCTCACAAGGAAATAAAGTAATAAACTTCATGTAGAAGTGATTTTTTGCATAAATTAGTTTTAATGCTTAAAGGACTAGTAAGGAAATACACCACTATCAGTGTTAGAGATCAATTCATTTATCACCACAAATGATGGCTTGTCTATAGGCCTTTATAAATATCTTTTAATTCATACATGAATGAATTATTATATTTCTAATTCTTGTTGAGGTTTTAGTCACTCCTTCATATCTGTGGGAGGTTGTTGTCAGGCCCCCAAGAACACCAAAATCCTTTAGTCCTTCATAAAATATAGCACAATAGTTGCATGTAACCTGGGCATATCCTCCCATGTATTATAAATCATCTCTAGATTACTTATGGTACCTATTGTAATGTTAGTGCATTACATAAATCATTATGATGCTATATTATTTAGGGATTAATGACATAAAAAACCTGTACATGTTTAGCATAGGCAATTCTTTTTAATCTTTTGGATTCATATTTCGTTGAATCTTTGAATGTGGAGCCCGTGGATACACCTGGCCAGCTGTGTTTAAAGTAAGGAAGTGCTTTATATGCTGAAAGGCATGCAGATAGGTTCTTTTCTTTGGAGGATACACCCAAGTATCCACAGCTTAAAAATGCCATCTGCAGATTGATGATGAACTTAAATACTTGTAGATAGTGAAAATAATTTTGCAAGAGCATTGTTGTAACTTTTCAACAAATAAGAAATAAAGGACTATCTCTTGTACCAAAACAAACAAACAAACAACCCCCAAAAAACAAAAATAAAAAATAAATCATGATAAAAGTAAAAGAGATAATTCAAGGTGATGAGAAAGCATTAACCATTCTGAAAGCATTTGGTTTAACTGATGTGTAGGGAAAAAAAAACACTGGGCTCAAGGGTTCCAGACTTACATGTGTAGGTATCGCCAGGGGCTCACTATAATGCATGTGTAGATTTCATTCTTTCAACTAACAAGTGATATGCAGATTCTGTGGCTGTAGTGTTCAAGAATGGGATGCATTGTGAGGACACAGGATAATATGAAAATGCCTGCAAGATTCTAGGGATGCAGGTAAATTGAAAAAACTTAATCTTTTCTGAACTTTCAAAGATCCTATTAAAAAGCTATGTCTCAGGGCTGAGGATTTAGCTCAGTGGCATAAACGCCTGCCTGGCAAGGGCAAGGTTGTGAGTTTGATCCTTGGTACCAAAAAACCAAAACAACAACAACAACAACAACTATGTCTCGAGATCTAGGAAAATAAAAGCCTAACAAAATGGAGTTTTCTATTTATTTTTTGTTTTGTTTCAAAGGGGAAAAATATTATAGTGACTTTAATCAAATGTCTTTTTATTTGCTGTTTCCTTGTATTGGATTATGAAACAAGAATAATACTTCGTGTGTGTGTGTGTGTGTGTATGCAGGCCCTATGTTATGGCCACAGTAATTATTTCATTGTAAAACTGCACTAGACCATTTCCCCTAGCAGTAGCTGTTTGGGAATGTGTTGAGGCCTAGTTACTGTGAATTCATGTTTCAATTTTGTTACTGTAAAATGAATATTATGATAATCCATTGCTTTAATGGGTCCAGAATGGTAGTAAGTAAAGGAGGAAGGTAAACTAGGAGTCAGACTGAGGGACCAAGAGCCGCAGCCAGTGTGTTGAGATCCATCTTGAATGTTCATACTGCACTGAAACCAAGTGTTGGGCCCTTTTCCAGTTTTGTTCCTCTGCACTGGGCTCAGGGCCTGAGGGGCAAGGGGATGGGTTTATGCAGAGTCTATACTCATATTTTCTAGAATATTCTCCAGCAATGTGATTTCTCTGTCCAATGAACTTGACCCACTTCCAAAGTTGCTTCTAGAGTATGGCCTTCTTGAGTGAAGGAAACTCTACAAGTTGAAATCCTTGGGTCCCGGAAGTGGCCAAAAGAGGTTGTTAGTAGTGATGTGGACAAGAATTAGATGTTGGATGAAGTGTCTATACATGTGTGCATGTCTCTTGTTCCTCTCCCCTCCTCTTTCCTCTTTATTTTCCTCCTTCCTATCCCTTCCCTCTCTTCCTCCTTCTCATTTTTCTCCTCCTCCTCCTCTCCTTCTTCTCCTCCTCTTTTCTTTCTCCTCCTTCCTAGTGTTGAGGGTTGATCTGGTCCTTGTACATGCTAGGCAAGTGCCATACCACTGAGCTGCATCCCTAGTGCACAGTGTATATTTTTAAAGTTTACCAACTGTCTAATCAAGCATCTCTATTTCCTTTTTGTTTTAATTCTTTGTATACTTTCTAGTATACAAAGTCTAGCATGATATTTAATGTAATTTTTGCTAACAACATAATATAAATATACTCAGAAGTAGTTTTGAAAAGAGACTCTTGGAGACAGAATGCTTTAAGGCTTTGGAACTATTTCAGTGCAGAAGGGCACTCTAATTCTTACTCATTGGAAAACTAACACCTGCACCCAAAAGTTTAACTATCTTTGAGATGCAGGTCTCATTGCTCTGGTGTTGCCTTTGACAGAGCAACATTGACTTTTTCTCAGTTATTGGATTTTGATTTATTTACAGAATTACCTGGACTGAGTTCAATGCCAGAACAGTGCTTGAAATGATGGACTATCATATGAACTTCATTTTCTTGAAATGTCACATGTTCTAATGTCCCAATTTTTCTGGGCAGACAGTTGCATTATGTTTAGCTTTATGCATCAACTTGGTTAGGTTCTAGTATGAGCTATTTAATTAAATTAAAAACTATTTGTTGTTGTGAAAGTGCTTTGTGGATGTGGTTAACTATAATTAGGTGACTTTAAGTGGAAAAGATTATCTTTGATAACCTATGTAGATGTTATCCAATAGGTCAGAAGTCCTTAAACTTAATTCACAGATTAAGAATTATGCCTCTGAACAGCAGCATCAGACTCTGCCTGCGATTTTCCAGTCTGTTGTTCTACCTATAGATTTCAAATTTCTTAATCCCTACAACAATTATGGTACTCCTCATATATATACATATATATGGAAATAGATATAGATGTATAGATATATATAGATATACATATATAAATTATATATGTGACAATATATTATGATTTAATAAATGAGCCTGCCTCTGTATCTCTCTACCATCTATCATCTATCTATCATATCTATCAATTATCATCTATCATCTATCTGTATCTGACTGATAATTTTGATGCCAAGAGCCATAGGGAGATTGGCTTTTTACAGTAGGTTTATTAAGTATGACCTACTCCTCCACCATGGGAGGGTCTAGAGGACAGACCTTCGACTAACACTATGAGAAATAAATTTGTGAGATTGGCTCTTGTGTCCTTAAAGAGTGCTATGGTCACTCTTCTCTGTGGGTCAGAAGTTACAATAAGAACTACAGCTACCCAAGCAGTAATCAGAATACTGTGCCATCAGTATTCCTCACTGCAGGTCTTTGTGAGTCAGGCAAATTTTTAGCTAACAAAGCAGTAATCAATTGTGCTAAGAGATGCTCTGAGAGATCTAGCAGCCCAAATTCCTCATGATAATCAGGATCAACAACACTTAACACAGCAATTTCCAGCTTTGTCTATTGATCCAGAGGCATGAGGAGTCCAAAGTGGCCACATGGCACTGTTAGCTTCCAGTTCATTAGAATAATTGCTGTGTCTCCTGGTAGAAGTATTCCTCCCTTTGGAACTAAGATCTCTAGAACAACAGAGAATAAGATCATGGAAACAGGCACTAGAATTATATTAGTAAATCATTAACAGTAATCATAAATAGTGTCTATCATGTCTATTTCCAACCCTCATTTCCTGGAACCATGAATCCTGGCAATGCAAAAAATGGAGCCATATATTAAATGTTGATTTAGAGTTTATAGAGCTTGCTGAATGATATGTCTCCAGCCCTATAAAGCATTACCAACTCACTGGCATTGTACCATCTCTTGTCTTCAAAAGGCTATTCCATAGTTGTATCAACCAGTTGCTTCAGGATGATGGGGAACATAATAAAACTTACTAATTCCATGAACATTCCATAAACTTACTAATTCTCTGTCACATTTATACACTATGAAGTCAGCCTAATAAGCAATAGCAATGCAGAATGGAAGATCATTATGGTAGATAAGGTCTTTCCGTGGATGCTAGTTCTGGCATAAACATTGTATTCAGGTAAGGCAAGTCCATATCCAAAACAAAAACAAAGTGCTGCCCTTGTATGACAGGTGTGTACAGTAGGATCAGAAACTGATTGCCTTGAAATTATGCTTTAATGGGAACTCAGTGTAAGATTTTGCATGCCTATATCTTGTAATCTGAATGACTACTTTGAAAACAATATGTAATATGTTAACAAGTATTAATTTGTTATTGTTTTGATATTATGTATCATTTTTTACTCTTTGTTTTGCTTAAAAAATCAAAAAAAAGAAAGAAAGAAAGAAGGAAAGAAAGAAAGAAACCAAGGCTCTGAACTCCTCCCAGGCAGCTGCAAGGCCCTGGTGGTGTCACACTCCAGGGAAATGCTCCAGCTAACTTCCAGGGTCCCAGAGGTTCTGTACACCACCCAGCCAAGCCCTGGCACCACACTCCAGGGGGCATCTTTTCTAGCTGCATGGATGATCCAAACTCTGCCCAGCCCAGCATCCCAGTCCAATTCATCAGAGGAATGCCTGGATATCCTCACAGGTCACAGAGGTACAGAGGCCAGTCTGGCCTAGAGCCCCAGAGCTGCCTGTCAGGGAGTGGCCAGCCTAGCCAATGGGTCCTGGAAAATTTGAGCTCTGCTCATCAGAGAACAAGGCTGCAGCACCATAGTTGGGGTGTGTCCCAGCTAGCCACACAGGTCCTGGAGGTTCCAAACTCCACCCAGCCAGGAATAAGGCCCCAGCACCACAATCGGGGAGTGCATCCCTGCTAGCTGCCAGGGTCCCGGAGATTCTGAACTTCACTCAGCCAGGTGCTAGGCCCTGATGATGCCCTCTGGGGTGCCTCTCTGCTAGCTGCACAGAGGGTCCAAGCTCTGCCCAGACCAGCATCCCAGTGCAACACAGTGCAGTCCATCAGGGGAACACCTGGCCAGCCTCACAGGTAACAGAGCACAAAGCTTGGCAGCAGAGTTTGGGGTGTGCCCTGGCTAGCCACAGGGATATGACAGGATTGAAGCTCTGTCCAGTGCAGCTTTCCAGCGCAATCCATCAGGAGGGTGCCTGGCCAGTCACATGGGTACCAGAGGAAAATGACAAAATGAAAGAACAAGATGTCATCTCAGTCCTCCAGCCCACTGAGAACAATCCCAGGAGACATTGAAATGGAAGGCACTGGAAATCACATAACTGAACTTTCTGAAATGACAGCAAATGAAGTAAAGAAACAACTCCATGAAGCTATAGAGGAAATCAGATCAGAAGTAATCTCTCAGGTAAAAAATGAAATGACAAGCATGAAAGAAAAGCTGAGTGTATCTAAAGAAGATCTAGATAAAAAAATAGAGGAACATAAGAAAATGATAAGAACCTTGAATGAACAATATAAAATAGAATTAAAATGTATGAAACAGATTCAAATTCCCAAATTAATAATGAAATATTATTAATTGGGAAATTAATTCCATTGAAAGCTGGCAAAACAACTTGAATGAGGGTGAAAATAGACTCTCAGACCTTGAAGACAGGATGGCAACCTATGATTATGAAAGAAATAATCTTTTAAAAATAAAAAGGAACCAGGAAACAACTGAACAGCTGCAAGATGATGCAAAGAGAAACAATAGAAGACTGATAGATGTCAATGAAAAGCAGGGACCAACACAAATGACATGAGAAAACTATTTATAGAAATAATAGTAGAAAACTTTCCAAACATGGGAAAAGAATCTAATACATAGATAAGTGTGGCATATAGAATGCCAATTAGCCATAACCAAATCTTCACCCACAGATATAATAATTAGGAAATCAGAAATTCAGCACAAAAACAGAATACTAAAAGCTGTCAGAGAAAAGAAACATCACTTACAAAGGAAAGCCTATCAAAATCACGGCAGACTTCTCAACGACAAGCCTTCAAGTCAAGAAGAGCTTGGAGTAAAGTATTTCAGGTCCTGCAAGAAAACAACTTTCAACCTAGATTGATGCATCCTGAAAAACTATCTTTGAAAACTGATGGAGAAATAAGACATTTCCATGACTGAAGAAATTCATGACCACCAAACACTACAAAGAGTACTGAAAGATACTCTAAAAAGAGACAAAGATAGTTAGAATCCCAAGACCAACGGCAAGAGGAAACCACTAATCAGGGCAAACAAACAGAAAAAGTAGAAAACCAACAACAGAAAGATAACATGACAGGGATAAATCAGTACATATCAGTTATATACATCAATGTAAATGGTCTCAACTCACCAATAAAAAGAAACAGATTGACAGTGTGAATTAAAAAACAAAATCCAACAATATGCTGTGTACAAGAAACAGATTTAACTCAAAAGGAAATTCATAGTCTAAAAGTCAAAAGATGGAAAACAATACTCCATGCAACAGGAATCCAGAAGGAAATTCATAATCTAAAAGTCAAAAGATGGAAAACAATACTCCATGCAACAGAAATCCAGAAAAAAGAAGGGGTAGCTGTTCTGTTTGCAGACAATATGAACCTCAAACCAAGAATGATCAAAAGAGATAAAGAAGGTTGATACACACTTGTTAGGGGAAAACTTGAAGAGGATGAGTGTACAATCACAAAAATATATACATCAAATATGGGAGCTTCCAACTATGTAAGACAAATCTTAATAGACATGAAAAATCAAATAAACAATAATGCAGTTACAATAGTGTATCTTAACACCCCACTGTCACAAAGCAGAGCAACCAAACAAAAAATCAGCAAAGAAATAACAGAACTGAATCACACTTGTGAACAAATGGATCTAGTAAATGTGTACTGAGTGTTCCACCCAACAACAAAAGAATACACAGTCTTCTCAGCTGCATATGGGTCATTCTCTGAAATAGATCATATACTAGCCACAGAACATGCTTAAGTAAATGCAAAGGAATTGAAATAATCCCATGCATATTATCTGTTCATAGTGCAATAAAATTGGAAATTAATGACAAAAAACCTATAAGAAGCCCATAAACACATGGAAATTAAATAGCACTCTCCTAAACTACCAATGAGTCACAGAAGAAATTAAACAATATCTACAATTGAATGAAAATGCAAATACAACTTACTGGAACCTGTGGGACATGATTAAAGCAGTCCATAGAGAGAAATTTATAACAGTAAACTCACACATCAGGAAACTGGAATGAACACACATAAACAACCTAATGCTGCACCTTAAACTTCCAGAAAAAGAAGAGCAAGTTAAGACCAAAGTCCAAAGAAGGGAGGAAATTACGAAGGTCAGAGCAGAAATTAGTGCAATTGAAACTAAGAAAACAATACAAAGAATTAATGAATTGAAGAGTTGGTTCTTTGAAAGAATAAATAAAATTGATAAAATTCTAGCCAGTGTTATCAAAAAAGAGGAAAGAAAAAACTCAAGTCCATGCCATAAAAAATGAAAAGGGTGAAATCACTACAGACCTTGTAGAAATACAGATCAATACCTACTTTGAAAACCTTTACTCTCATTAGTTGAATAATACAAGAAATGAAGAGATTCCTAGAAACATGAATTACTCAAGCTGAATCAAGAAGATGTAAAACTGCTGAATAACCCAATTTCAATTAATGAAACTGAAAATGAAATTAGACATCTACCAACAAAGAAAAGCCCAAGTCCTGATGCATTCATTGCTGAATTCTACAAGAAATTTAGGGAAGGCTTAATGGGAACACCCCTCAAACTCTTCAAATTGAAAGGGAAGCAAGTCTCCCTAACTCATTCCTGGAAGCAAATATTACCCTAATACCAAAACCAGAGAAAGACTCAACCAAAAAGGAGAATTATAGGCCAGTCTCCCTAATGAATATAGATGCAAAAATCCTCAACAAAACTGGCAAACAGAATGCAATGAGTTATCAAGAAGATTATGATCAAGTGGGATTCATCTCAGGAATGCAGGGGTGGTTCAACATATGCAAATCAATATAACACACCATAATACAGAGCCAAAGACAAGAATCACATCATCATCTCAATAGATACAGAAAAAGCTTTCAACGAAATCCAACATTCATTCATGATAAAACCCTACAGAAAATCAGAATAGATGGTTTCTACCTCAATCTGATAAAAGCCATATATGATGAACCAGTAGCCAACATCTTACTAAGTGGACAAAAACTAAAAACACTCAATCTAAAATCAGGAACAAGACAAGGATGTCTATTATCACCACTCCTATTCAATGTAGCTCTGGAAACATTAGCCAGAACAATTAGACAAAAGAGAGAAATGAAAGGAATAAGGATAGGAAAGAGAGAAGTTAAATTATCATTATTTGCATATGATATGATATTCTACATAGAAGACTCCCAAAACTCCATTGAAAGACTTCTAGATATAATAAACAAATTCATTAATGTAGCTAGATACAAAGTCAACACTCAAAAATATCATTCTTGTACACCAACAACAAACTCACTGAAAGAGAAACAAGGGAAACCATACCCTTCACTACAGCATCCCCCCAAAATATTTAGGAATACATCTAACAAAGGAAGTAAATATCTATATAGTGGAAATTACATTACTCTGAAAAAAGAAATTGAAGATTTCAGAAAATAGAAAGGTATTCCCTGTTCATGGATAGGAAGAACAAACTGTGAAAATAGCCATTCTCTCAAAATTGTCATACAGATTTAAAGCAAATCCAATCAAAATACCATTAACATATCTCACAGATCTGGAGAAACTGTGCCTAAAATTCACCTGAAACCAGAAGAGACCTAGAATAGCAAAGGCAATTATGGGCAATAAAGGTAAGGCAGGAGGCATCACAATCTCTGACTTGAAATTATATTACAAAGGTACTGTGATAAAATCAGGATGGTATTGGAATAAAAACAGACCTGAGGATCAATAGAATAGATTAGAAGATACAACTGCAATTACAAACACACTCAAGCCACCTCATCTTTGACAAAGAGGCTAAACATGTTCACTGTAAGAAAGGCAGCATCTTGAATATGTAGTGATGGAAAAACTGGCTTTCCATCTGCTGAAAACTAAAAGTAGGTCCATATCTATTACCATGCAATAAACTAAATTTAAAATGGATCAAAGATCTAAATATTAAAACAGAGACACTAAGTCTGCTGGAAAACAAAGTAGGTAGAAATCTTGACCACATACGGGTAGGCAGATAGTCCATGAACAAAAATCAAACTGCACAGGAAATACTTCCCAGAATCAACAACTGGGAGCTCGTCTTATTAAAAAGTTTTTGCATGTGAAAAGAAATCTCTAACAGTGAAAAAAACCCCACAAATTGGGAAAATAGCTTGGCCAATTGTCTCTCAGACAAAGGACTTCTATCTTGAATATATAAAAAATTAAAAAAAATCAGGCCCCCAAAATTCAAGGTCTCAATCCAAAAATGGGCATCTGAGATGAATACAGACTTTGAGATGAAGAAATACAAATGGCAAAGAAATACATGAAAAATGTTCAACAACACTGGTCATTTGAGAAATGCCAATTAAAACAACTCTGAGATTCCATCTCACTCCAGGAATAATGGCTAAGATCAAGAAATCATCCAATAATAAATGCTGAAGAGGCTGTGGGGAAAAAGCAATGCTTCTCCACTGTTGGTAGGAGTGTAGGCTGGTGCAACTACTGTGGAAATCATTATGGAGATTCTTCAAAAAGCTAGGATTAGAGATTGCATTTGACTGAGTTATCCTGCTTCTGGGCATTTTCCCAGAAGAACCTAAAACATCATATCTCAGTGATATACATATATGCAACCATGTTTATAGCAGCACAATTTGTAATAGCAAAAATCTTGGAAACAACCCAAGTGCCCATCAATCGAGGAATGGGTAAAATGATGTGATATTTTTATATAATGGAGTACTATTCAGCTATAAAGAAAGATTGCATCGAGACTTTTATAAGTAAATGGATGTGACTTGAGACCATACTCAAAAGTGAAATAAATCAAACTCACATGTGCAAATACCATATTGTCTCCTACTGTAAGAAACTGAAAGATTATATATGATCAAAAATACACAATAAATATTGTATAAGGGTAAGAAACCACTCAAAGGGGAAAAATAACTGAGATAGAGGAAAAGAGGAAAGAAGGAAGGAAAAAGGAAAAAGACCTAAATTTGTGCATTTGTGCATATATATATATATATATATATATATATATATGATAGCTAAGATGACTATACTACTAATTCTATTAGTTCTTGGTAAAGAACAGTTAATATTCATATGGTTAGATCAATTTTACATGTCAATATCTGGTAATCTAAGCCACCCTTTTGAAGGTAACAATGTGCAATATTACAACCATTGTTAAATTCCTATCATCTTGTTTTGTAAACCTACATTGTTTTTGTTTTAAAAAAGAAAGAAAAAAGATACCGATAGATTGAGCACTCAGCCGAAGTTGTAACCAGGTCAATCCTAATGAATTGAAGTCCATGCATAATCTCCATCCCTGCCACCATATCTCCTTTGTTTATGAACATGTTAGCAATGTCAGTTGTGGCAAGGCAAATAAACTGACTGGTATACACAGAACAGAACATTCTATCAACTTCATTAATATCATGCCTTATTGTGCTCATCCTGAGTGACTATTTGCATAAGACACAAATATCTTCATGGTTTTTAAAGTTTATCCACAGATTTCTTCACCAGACCTCCTGTTGCTAATTTTCCAGTCATGTTCCATCTAAGTGTCTGATCAGCCAACTGACCCATTGGCCACAGCCCATGAATTAGCATACAGTCATACTGGTGGCTGTATCCCTTTCCAGGAAAAATAACAATTATTGAGATTTGCTTTCACCACTGTTTTTCAGGCAGTTCCCAAAAGAACCATAGCACTGCAGCTGTTCGTTTTGGTGTGATACCGGCACAGCAGGACCACCTGTAAACCAAGACAAAGTTTTCTCTTCTATAGCCAGTTCATTATGGGGAACTCCCCATGAGGAGAAAATGGGCAGAAGTAGGGACTGTGGGCATTAGGACCACTTTGTCACATAATTTATTGTACTTTGAGGAATGCTCAAATTCAAACATATATTTACTAATTCTGATTATAATGAAATATCACTGTACTCATATATCTTGGCTTAGAGGGGTCAGATAGTAGCAAGTTATTGATGTACACTTCAGCCTCATAGGAAAAGTGAGGGGTTACATATGGAAATGATGTTAAATATTTTGAATCTACTGAGACACAAGAGCAAGCTAAAACCTATTTATCAAAAGAAGTGTAGTTATTTACAGAAGATGGTTGGGCTTTGCTCCAAAGTCCTAAGGATGTTTTCTGCCAGTGAGTATGATATCATTAAAATTATGGACCAGCATGATGTCTTATGATTGGGAAAGGCAATTAAGGCCTTTGTGGACTAAGTTATGAGTTAATGATGGAGAGTTGATATACTCCTGAGGTAGTAAATAAAGGTCTAGTGTATTGCTGGCTTTGTCAGCTGAAATAAAGTGCTCCTCATAATCTTTACCAATTACTGTTTAACACAAATGAAAATAAAAAAGCATTCACTAACTCAATAAATGCATATTGGTTGCTGGGGGGAAGTGTGTTGTACTGACTTACTCATGGAATGGAACTACATTGTAACAGCAGCTGCAATTGGAGTCACCATACACTTAAGTTATAATAACCCACTTTCATGCTCCAGGATCCACCCATCTTTGGCACAGGCCACATTGGAGTGTTGAATGGGGATTTCATGGGTATCACCACTCTTGAATCTTTCAAGTCCTTTCTGATGTCACTAATCTCTGCAATCCCTCCAGAAAAGCAGTAACGCTTGCAGTTCACTATTTTCCTAGGTAATGCTATTTCTAGCAAGTTTTATTTATACTTTCCATGATATTGCCTTCACTCTAAGTTCCAGGGGACCAAAATATAGATTCTGCTGATTGCAGAGTATATCTGTTTTAATGATACATTCTATAATTGAGAAAACAACCACAGGATGGGCTCAAGAATTCATAGCACATGTGTTATGAATCTATGGACATTGGTCATCTTGCTGGTGGGCCACAGTCATATTTGAGTCTTCTGAAATGAGGTTTGTCAATATCCAGGGTCGAATTATTCTATAGCAAATTCCTGATTATTTCCTTTTCCTCAGGACATAGCCACCTAAATAAAAGATCCAAAGTCTATCAGAAAAAAGAAAGGGCAAAGTTTAATACTATAAGTCTCTGGTGGACTAGTAGGATCCACTGGGGACCTGGCCCATCCTTCATCTGAAAGATTCTGGGTGAGTAGATTGCTTCAAGTCCAGTAATTAATTCAGACACTAGAGATTGTTGTCTTAGTTTGCTATGGCTACCATAACAAAAGAACAGAGTGACAGCTTAAACAAAAGCAATCGAGTTTTCCACAGTTGTGAAGGTTGGAATTCCACAGTCAAGTGGGACAGGTTTATTTCATCCTGAGACGTCTATCCTTGTTTTATAGGCAGATACCTTCTCACTGTGTCTTCACATAGCTGTTTCTACCTGCCGATTCATCCCTGGGGTCTCCTATTCTTTAAGGACAACAGTTCTATCCTTCAGAGCTCATTTAGGCTTAATTATTTCTTTAAAAGCTTGGTGTTCACTACCTGACCAGTTTTAGAAACAAGCATTGTGATTATTATAGTGCATTTTCATAATTTTCATGTTTGCAGATATGTTTGTGTTTGGATATAATTGTGTATATACAAAAATTTTGTTTTCCTTTCTCTTTTTCCTTTTTTATATCTAACATAAGTTATATTAATACTGGTTGTTTATTTCAAAGTGTTCAAATTACAAGATATCAAGGAAGAATATGAAAACCATCTGAGAATTTTATATCCTGTTTTGGAGAGTGAACACATATTTGTATATAGGATATTTGTACCTTGTTAAGAAGATATATTATTTCATTTTTATTTTTCTGAGAGATTAAGTGTGGTTTAAGATGTTCTGTATAAATCCCAAGTTGACAAGGAGTGGATTGTGATGGTTCGCCTGTGTCCACTCAATAAGGTACAATTTATAGTTATTTACTCAGATACTAATTTAGGTATATGTGATGATATTTCTCTGTAATGGTATTTTGTGGATGTAGTTCACATCTATAATCAGTTGACTTTACACAAAAAAATTGTCCTCTGTAATCTGGGTGATCCATCCAATTAGTTGAAAAGTCTTGAGAGTAAAATTGAGTTTTTTTCTGAAGAATAAAAAAATGCCAGTTCTGGACAGTAATGTCAGGCTCTGTCTGAGAGTTTTTGTGTCTTCTCCTAGGAATTTCAGACTGGCCAATCCCACTATCAGATACACTAACTCCTTCAAAATATAATGCATATTGTATTAATACACATATATATGCTAATTATCATATATAATATATCATATATATGATATTTATCATATATATCACATATATGATATTTATCATATATAATATATCATATATATGATATTTGACCTATCTATCTTGATTCACAAACTCAATTCTCTCCACAATTCTGATTGCAAATCAAATAGCAAATTTAGTTTCTTGTCGAATTTGGTTTACTGAAAGTATCATGGAGAGAACTGAGTCTGTGAACCAAGGTACCACTGTATATCTATTTACTAGACTGATATACAGACTTAAGAAAATTGCTACACTTTACCATCATAGTTTATTATAAGGTATGCAAATGTACAGCCAGATAAAGGAATGCACAGGACAAGGTCTGAAAGTCTCCTAAGCCTCTTTCTCTATGGAGTCAGAATATTCCACTCTCCAGTATGTAGATGTGTTTTCTAGTTGGAAAGCTCTCCAAGTCTCCTCCTTAAAAGCTTTTATATAACTCTATATCCTGGCCCCCTCCTATTACTGGAAGTCAAGATGTGGAACTATGAGTTCCTAGTTCTAGTCTTGTGTTTGGTCTTTCTGATGATCAACCACCATCCTGCAGGTATTAGGAGTCCCACCTTGAGACCTCATGAGGCTAGACTTGAGGGTCTTCTAAAGGAGTTTATTATAGATATGTAAGTAATAGAAGACACAGCTATTACTTAGGAAACTCCAAGGGTTTTATGAACTTTGTGCCAGAAATTTGAAATCCAAACCATATGGTTTGGATTTCAATATGGTATATAGATATACTATACACACACACACACACACACACACACACACATATACATATATACATACATACATATATATGGTATCAGTACCCTTTTTCCACCAATATTCTTCTAAATAAGTTCTCCTTTGATTAAGATAGCTAGACTTACCTAGAGTTTGCTTGTATGTTTAGCTCTTGGTTGACACACACATATCATGATCTCGTATCCGGGAACTGGTAAAATGGGGATTAGAATACATTTTGCATATTTCATGAGATAGGGTGAGTTTGCAATGCTTCATGTAGGTGTTAAATTCTAATTTCCTCCTCTGGTGAACTCTTCAACAATAGACCTGCTCTTAATTTAACTGTACATTATTATAGCTAAATATTGTTTGCTGCGGAAGACCTTATCTTGACCTCATAAGAAAATCACATTAAAATCAACTGGGAAAAGGAAAACACATGGCACAAAAAGGACAAGAAGTTTTCTGTTTTGTATTTCAGGACTATATCCTGTCACTGTCTGTTTCCCGGTACAATAACACTTCATGTACATCTGACTACTGCTTAGTGTGACCAGGCAAATATTATTTTTGAAAGGACACAGTCTAAGGTAAAAGTCCCCTTCTTGGGCTTGTTTTTGTGGCTTTGTTGCAGTTGTATGTTACAATAGGCCATTTGATTAATGAGCTGTTTTATTGGGATGCAAATAATATATAATGTCATAAGATCCATATGTTGTATATTACAGAAGCATAAAACTTACCTTGGCACAAAATGGAAAATTTAAAGCATCTTTCTTGAAAAAATATATCATACTAAACACAAAGCATGTGGGGATTTCTGCTGTTTATGAAACTGATGAATGCTGTGCCAGATTTGTTTAGTTTTAGTGTTACCTCTGATAGGGTCTGCGTGTGTGTGTGTGTGTGTGTGTGTGTGCATGCATGAGTGTGTGTAGTATGTGTTCATCAGAGGTAACTTTATGCTTCTATTCCTTCTCAGTCTACTCAGAATAGTTGAAAGAGTCAAACAGCTGGTTTTGATAACACACAGTAGCTAAAACCTGCATGGTTGAGAAAGAAAAATCTAGAAACTGGAAAGAAAATACAATCATAGTAAAATGGGAATGGAAGATTAGGGTTTGATTGTCCATGAATCAAAATGAAATGTAAATAGTCCATAGGGTACCAATCTTGGAGCAGTATAACTCTTTGGGGGTAAAGAAACCAACAATGACTGGATATCTGGATACGTTTCATGGTGCTGTGATCTGTATGGATTTCACATCCAATGAAACCACTAGTGAGGCTGTACCAGGCTCATCAGCTGTTCTTCCAACATTCGTCACATATTTGGTGCTCTACAATCTTCAGATTTCTCTCCAATGTCATTTCTTAAAGCTTTTGTTTTCAATTCCAATTTCTGTAGTCGCTCTCATGCATATTACATCATTTTATTGTCTTTATGGGATTTTCACTGCCTGAAATGTTCCTGTGTCACTATTGGCTTACTTATTTATTGTGTTTCATGTTAGAAAATAGTCTCCACATCAGATTTGTTTACAGTTATAAACTCACATTGGTGCCTGAAATGCATTGAGAACTCAGTAAATATATATTGAATGTTCAATTCAAAAAATGAGAATAGTAATAGTCCTTCTCCTGTTTAAAAAGGTCAGTGATACTTACCTGAAATAATCCTTGCAAAATCACCCAATGATGTTCAAATTAAATATTCAGTAACTGTTGTTAGCATTATTTTTGTATGGGTGCAATAGTCATGACAGTGATGATGATAATACCCCAAAAGAAATTTAAATGACAGTCATAGGAGATGACTTGACCTGGTTACATTAATCTATAACTCCATTTCAGTTTTTGAAAGAAAAGATTCATATATCTGGATCAAAATTAATAGTACAGATTATTAAAATAGCCCTATTGCTATGGAAGTAGGAATATGCCACTGTACAAAAGTTATGACTTCAACAAGAACTAGGATGCTACAACAAAGCCTCAGTGATAAAGTTCTATGGGAAATGAGACACATGGAGTGGAGTCAGAAAGTTCCTTGGAACCCTGTGGTGCCTCCTGGTTATCACAGGAAACATTCATTTTCTCTGATCTTCAGGTAAGCATTTTCTTGAAGCTATCTCATCCAATAGAATCGCATATACCCCTCTTACCTCACAACATTTTACTCTACATCTTTAATAAAGCTGCTCTTCAGGAAAAAGGCATATCAAATTTATGTTATTTACAAGGCAAAGAACATACAAGGTTTATCCTTAAGTTCCCCATTGATAGAGTGATGAGATATGCAATCCTTCCTGACCTGAATTCCACTCTTTATGCAAAGTCGTGAATTTATCGCTATTTCTTTTCTCCTTGATAGAAGTTTACTTTCTATTCAGGTCGTGTTACCTACTGGAAGTCTGGAGCCCAGGCCAGGTCCAGCAGTGTGGCACTGTTACTACTGTGAGGCATCTCTTGCTAGCTCACTCCATGCCAGAGCTCCCATTCACACATATGGACTTCTGCACAGTAAAATTGTGATGGCTTCCTCAAAGGGGTCAACTTTTTTCAGATTAACAGATGCTCTGTTGACTTCAGAAGAACTGTAGGGTCTTTATTTTCAGACATCAAAAAGTGTATCTCAAACAACAGACCCCTTAACTTCCAAACAAATGAATGTAATAAAAGCAAAATCATATTTGATGTTAACTATCCTCTTTTGACATAAGACAGGAATTTATACAATATAACTCTAGGAACAGAGAAACAGTTGATGTTCTTCTTGGTATTATTTATGTGGCAAGTTTACTTTGTGTCATTCCTACATGCACAGTAAAATTCCAATGTTGGGTGTTTATAAGGATTTTATTTAATTTTGTTAGTGAACCAAGCCATTTTGTTGTTGAAGTAAGAAACAAAGAGGTAAGAAAATGATTGTGATTTGCATTTTATTAGACATATCTAGAAAGAATCATGATGGAAGAGTCAAAGCACACTCCACTGTTAGAGTTGGACCTGTACTTCCAACCATATTCCTTTGGAAGCAAACAGTAGGAGTGGACGGGAACTTATAGATCTCATCAGATTTATCAAGAGAAGTGAAAACCACCCTAAATAAGAAGACAGAGAGCCCTCAAGGGGCTGGAGGACTGGTGCCATCAACCCTATTCTTAAAAGCTTATATTTAATTTTTATCACAGCAATGCAAATAGTGTAAGAGTCAAATGGTAAAAGGTTTATTGGAAGACAGTTGCATACAGAAATGCAGGTTAAAAACATGGAGGCAGTAGAAAAGAAATAGCTCTGGTCTTCTTCCACCTCATGGTCTAACACCAGGGCTGCCTATTGGCTAATCTACCAGAAATGAGAAACTGAGTGATAGATTCCTCCTTAGAGAGTTAAGAAAGTAACCAAAGAATAACCAGCTTAGAAACAAATAATTATTTTCAAGGACTATTGAAAGACTGAAATGAGATAAATCTAAAAAGCACTCAGGTGAAAAAATTGCCACATAATGGGTTCTCAAAATATGTTTTTTCCCTATTCCTTATTTCTCCTTTCTCATTCATCAAAAATCTGCTCCCCCAAATTGTGATTTATTAACTGTGTAGGCAGTTATTATCTCTTTAAAGGAGCATTTTAATAAGAGGTAAGACTCATTTAAAGAAGTTTAGCTATTTTATATGTTAGTAACTCAGTGACTTATACTTTGGTGAGTAGAAAAGGGCCCTTTCCTGTCTCTTGGGGTTCACAGGAAGGAGCAGTTTCCTGTTTAGCTTGGCCTGCCCTGTGAGATGAGATCTTCTTTACACTCTCAGGAGTCTCTCTAGCTGCTACAGTAGGATGTAATGTGGCTGTTCCCACAGGAAGATATTAAAATCAGGCTGTAACCCTCTCTGGAACTCAGAAATTTTGCTGCGCTAGACTGCCATCCTACTGCAGTGCAAATGGCCCAGCACAATGGATAAATCTGTGCATTCACTGGTGCATTTTTGACACTACCTTCTACCACTTTGTTAATGCTGAAAAAAATGACCTTCTCCCTTCTCAGTTCTCTTTTTCCCACCAATATTCCCCGGATGCTGTGAACCATGCAGGTCTCTAGGGTTCACTTTACTCTTGGTTCTTCAATGAATGAAAGAGAAGTGCTAGGGATTCTTTAGAATGATTATGGAGGCCATGGGGTTAGTGTGCTTCTCTGGCAGAGGGACAGAACACCTGCCTCACTAGAGGGTGAGCTTAGAAATGCTGAGCTCAAGGCTTTTGACCTCATGGAGACATTCTGGTTTCCAAGGGGTTTCCTGGCCACAGTGCACCTGAGAGGCAGACTGGGGCTCAGTCCTGGGATCTGGGGAGGGGGAGAAGGGGGGAGCTATGTACAGCCCTACCACATGAGCCCCATATGCTACAGCTTTCTCCCAAGAGCTCCCCTTCATGCACCCATAATCCACTCCTCTCAGGTTCCTCATTAAAGTAAAAATCATCAGCGTTCTTTTAATGTGGCTTTTTGTGTTTCATTTCCTTTGTTGGTTAAAAATGTTTCCACTGAAACATTTTATAAAATTTCTATATAGCATATACATTTTGAACATTTTGTTCCTATTAACATAAAATATTATTCTCATTTCCTTGCATTGGGACGAAAGTGGAAAAAAAGCATTATAAAAATTAAAAAATCTTTTTGTTAGGAGGGAGATATGAATGATTTATGAGCATAATAAAGGGAAGTCTCTTTGGTCAATATTATGAATTTAAAAATAAGACGTTAAATTTTTGAAATGATTTAGATGACAGTAGGTACTAAAATAACAAAGGAAAACAGGTATAATGAGGATTTTTTGCTTTCTCCTTTTTTTCCCCTCAAAAGACATGACATGCCACCTGTCCTTGGGAAACCAAGTAGAGTTATCTCTGGTTAAGGTCAAGGAAAGGCTACAAATTATGTCTGTAGCCTGTCTGCACCCCTGACAAGGACACTTGTTAAAATTCCTTCTGTCATTTTGATAGGTCTTCAGATGTCACATCAACAGGATTGAAACAACCAGTATCGGTATCTTACTCCACTTTCTGTTGCTACAACAAAATGCAAAACCAGACTATTTATAAAGCACAGAACTTTATTTGGCTCATGGTTATACAGGCTGAAAGTCCAAGTGCCAGACAATGACATTTATCAGCATCTCTTGAAAGCTCTCCTGCTATATCACAACATGGTAGATGGCCTCACATGGCAAGACAGAGCAAACATGCTAGCTCTGGACCCCTTCTTCTTCCTATATAGGATACTGGTTATTTCAATCCTGCTATGACCTTTCTTGCAATGACACTGGAGCCACTCATTCCATCCATATTTTGCTGCTCAGTAGCCTGTGATGTTGTATGTATTCTTGTGGTAATTCTCCTCCAACTGCACCAACTCCAACCTGTTAAATTACATATTATCTATTTGATTTTTAGTGTTGTGTCTTCTGGCTCCTAGCCTGGGGCTCTAGTTCTAGAAGCTGTAGGTATTGTGATGAGTATCGAATAAAGGGCATATTAAGTTGAATGCATCAAGAGGAAGGTTGGCAGGCACCTCATGAATGGCATTTCTTAAGTGAATTTACCCTGTTCTGATGTCAAGCACCCAGGACTATAGGCTTAGACAGCAAATTCCACTAACATACTGAGAATGTACTGGAGAATGGGCTTGTGTCCACCAGCTTGTGAGTCTGAGGAAGACCAGTTTTTAATACAACAGGGAACAGTCATCTTTAAGCAGTTTTTAAACAATGTGTAGCTCATTGTTCCAAGAAGGTACTTCATTGGTGAGACTAAGAAAGGCTGGTATGTATGATACCACTAGGATGCCAGCTGCTGAAAGTACAAATTTTCTACAATTTACTATGCATCTACATCAGAACAAGCTGTATTCTAAACTCTGGGGATATATTAGTGAGCAAACTAGGCGACACTCTTTCTCTTAAAGAACAGATCTTCCATTAGCTATTTGAGTCCAGAAATTGGAACTTCTTATGTGGGGCACAGCCAATATTTGGGCTTCTGTTTTCTCTGGTCAGAGCTCCACAGACCCATCCCAAGAGTAAAAGCATACTTCTGCAGTCCTTGGAAGAAAAACATAAAAAAGAGTAACATGAGACAAAAAACCCTTAGATTTTAACACAGAAAATCCTGAGAGTGGGATGAGGGACAAGATTTATTATCTCGGTTTTGTTTCTGTAATTTTTCTGATGAAAGTGAAGGTCTTTCCAGGCTACTTTGTGATTATAAAGTGACAAGGACATGTGGAAGAGATGGGCCACATTAATGGAGACAATGAGAAGGTGTATTAGTTCATTTTTTGCTACTACAATGAAATACCTGTGGTAAGCTAATTTATAAAGAAAAAATGTTTCATTTTGGCTTATAGTTCTGGTCCACGATTGAGCGCCTGCCTATGGCAATGACCTTCTGGTTGCAGAATACTGAAGTGGCATAGGAGGGCATTATATAAGAGGAGATTTTGTGTGTGTGTGTGTGTGTGTGTGTGTGTGTGTGTGTGTGTGTTTGTGTGTGTCCTGCTCTGTCTTCCACTTTCCATCAGCATTCAGTCATGGGGCAAGATCACCCCTGTAAACAGAATAGTTGGGTTAAGTTTCCATTCTTTGGTTACTTCACAGTGGGGATTAAATTTCAACAAAGAACTACTGAGGGGCCCATTCAAATCGTATCCAAACCACATAAGCCAATCAATCTCCATGATCAAACAAGAGTGGGTGGTGCAGAGTGGAGAGTTTGATTTTAGAAACTGAAGCCATTGAGAACAGCAAGAGACAAAAAGATAAGGGGCTATTAAAAATAATTGTGGGCTATGAATTAAACTTCCTTTTATAGTTTTTGAATGGGGCTATTTTTGAATTGTGATCCTGAGAGATTAAGCATGAGATTTATAAAAGTTGATGAACTTTTGGATTCAGTTGGAATTTGAATATTCTTGAACTTGAGCTTTTAGTCTTCAGTTTGTAGTGTTCCCTTTAGTATTAGAAAATCATGGACCTCCTTTCCACTACTTGCTTCAGCATTTTTAAGGTTCCACACCTGCTTCAGTTCTCAGTGTCACTTCTCATTCCTAGACTAATTCTTTGCTGCTTAAATTAAATTTTGAATAATGTAATGCACATACTAGTTTAAGAGTCAAATATTAAATGGTTTGATGAAAAACAGAAGTTCTCTGCTAAGCAATTCCTTCACTAAATTTCAACTTCCACAGGTAACTGTTCATCTCAGCTCTCATTTTCTTGGACTAACTCCCTTATTAATGAATAAAATTCTTGCATTACTATTAACTTACCGAATTTAGACATTACTCG
Organism: Dolichotis patagonum; assembly: GCA_004027295.1. Taxonomy (NCBI): domain Eukaryota; kingdom Metazoa; phylum Chordata; class Mammalia; order Rodentia; family Caviidae; genus Dolichotis; species Dolichotis patagonum. The sequence goes on along the minus strand of PVJX010010805.1, from coordinate 24,681 downwards.
TTGACATTCTGCTATGATAGATGATTTAATATTCTCATTCTTCTCACATCCCATGTCCCACCTACCTTTTCTTCCTGTACTTTTTACAGTATAGATTTAAATTTTTTGGTCAGAACGCAGTTAGCATTGGCATTATTGTGACTCTGAAAAGTTTATACCGAAGTATTTTATCATGATATCCTTCTTGTATATCATTTTGCTTCTTTCCCCGAAGTTAATATTTTCCTTGTGTTTCATTTCCTTTTTTGTGTGCTTACTATTTAATTTTTGGGCTCCATTGTATTTCTTATTCATTTATCAAACTATTTTCCAAATGAACAAAGAAATAAAGCAATCTTGGAGTTACTTATATTTTCCTGCATGTCTCCTAAAGGCTACTTTTCCCATGCTTCCATTTGGACAGATATTCCTGGACCTTTTCTCCCAGACCTGCTGCTGACTTCTCACCTGTGGATTTCTTTTTGTGTTCTTGTGTAGACAGTTCACCTTCATTTTGCTGGGGCACATGCTCTTAGATTCCTAAGAAATTGTTTGTAGTGATAATTATTTGAAGTCTTGATTTAGAGAAAACTTTTATTGATTTGTCTTTGTACTTGTTTGACAACTTGGCTGGGTGTATAATGTTACGTTGCAAATAACTTTGCCTCAGTATTTTGAAGTCATTTTTCTATTGCTTTCTAACCTCTAGAGATGATGAAAAGAAGTCTGATATCATCCCATTTCATATCCTGTTCAATGACCTTTCCTCCAACTCCAAATGAAATTTATAGGATTGTTTTCTTTCCCTTCCTGGAACTCTGAAATTTCATAACATGGAGTCCATACATTTGCCTTTTATCATTCACTGTAGTGTACTTAGTGGACTCTTTCTTAATCTGAAATTCTAATATATACTTGAGGTCTGGGAAATATTTAATTATGAATTTGAAAATTATTTCCTTTCTTCTTTTTCTCTTGATTTATTGTTGCACATTTTGGATCAAAATTCTTAAGTTTTTTTTAAACTTTCAGTTTCATGTTTTTATTTTCTTTGCTCTATTTCCTAAAATTTAAAAAATGTTTATCTTCTGGTCTTTGATACATGTCTTTTTTAGCTACCAGTTTTATAAGTCTTAAAAATGTTTCTCCTCAATTCTTGACTATTTGAAGGATCAACAATATTTTTTATTCATTTCATAATTTTATTAATCCTGGATTATTCACCAGAGTTTATAGTTATCCTTACCTTTTCTTTTTTTCAGTTGCTTTAACTGCAGTTTTTACTCTTTTGAATTCTTCTCATGTTGGAGGCCTTTCTCAAATGTCTAGATGTTCCTTAATGTGTAATAGAAGTAACTAAAAGTTGGAGGCACTAAAATGTAATTGAAACATGTTAACACATAATACTAGGGTTGTGTCTGAGTTAATTTTGCATTGCTGCAACAGAATGCCTGACATCCACAAGATAAAGCAGGGAAGGTATACTTTAGTTCATAGTTCGTAGAAGTTTCAGTCCATATTTGGCTGTCTCCAAAGCATAGTAGCATGACAGATGGGCATGACAGGGGACACTCAGTCCACAGCATGGCAGGCAGGAAGCACTGTGACTTTCTTCTTTCCCTTTTTATTCCATCCAGGCTACAAGCCTATTGGTTTGTGCCACCCATGTTTAGTGAGTTTCTTCTCTTCAGTAAATTAATTACCCAAACCAAGATGTCCTGATGTCTTGAGTCTTCTCCACTTGACTTCATATGAGAATACACCATTAGTCTCATGTGTGTGTGCATGTGTGTGCATGTGCACATGTACATGTACATGTACATGTACGTGTGAACTAGGTAGTTGGTTAGCTTCCCAGAGTGAAAGAGGAGACAGAGGTCCAAGAACTCTACAAAGAGACATCTGACTGCCTCCTGTGTATTACAGGATAAAGTTTGTCCTCCAAAAATTTACTTTGAAGTATGAAATATTTAAAAATGCAATTGTGTTTGGAGATAGGATCCTTAAAAAGGTAATGCCATCTAAATGAAGTAATTAAGATGGTCCCAATTCTCTCTCTCTCCTCTCTTTCTTGCTTCTTGGCTGCCATAAGGTGAGAAGCTTTCTCTACCATATGTTCCTGCCCACGAAGTGCATGTTCCCCATCTGCCCAGAACCACTGGGACCAATGGACTGAATCTTTGAAACTTTGCTTCTATGGACAAATTAAAAAAATTTTTTTTAGTTTTCCTTTTTACTCCTATTCTCTTTATTTTTAAGGTTTCATACTTTTAAAAGTTTCTTTACTGCCTTTTAATGGGTTTGAGGGAAAAGGGTAGATATACCGATATAGATATAGATATAGATATAGATATAGATATAGATATAGATATAAACATTGTTTTTCTAAATTATGACCTTTTCTGTTTAGCTATAGAAATCTTGGCAGAAGTTGTGACATTATAGTTTCTTTAAGAGTTTTCATATAAGGTAGCTCTCAATTTATTGCTTTTCAGTTCTAAAGGACACTCCTTTGCCCTGGTTTGTGGCCCTGGAGCCATCAGATGTTTGATGAGTCTTGGTCACAGTGGGTTCCGGACAGATCCTGGCAGGAAGGGACTCCTCTCCCTGGCTCCAGTGTGCTTTCATGTCTGGTCCCTAAGGTACAAGGCAGTCAACACTGTGTGGATCCCCAGTGACATGAAGCTGAGTCCCAGTAGCACCCTAATGGGGTTGGGGTAGTAACTGTAGTATGACAACAGTCACAAGACAGCATGTACATGACTGCCCAGGACTAAACTGCAGCCACTTACTGACCTTCCTTTTAATGTGTTTTCTTATCCCTTAATTGATAATTCCCTGTAAGTAGTTAGTAATTTTTCTATTAGACTTTCCCTCTTCAAGTAGCAGGGTGGTGTCTGTCTCCTGTCTTGACTCTGAGGAACCATCATATGGATATTTTTCACAGTGAACCTGGCTTGCACTATGGGACAGCAGAGAGTTCTTGCTATGAACATGACGATTCTGGGCAGTGATTGTGAGGTAGGGAGAGAGAAAGGCCCACTGAACTACTTCAAGGCAGCCCTAAGCGATCAAACAAGCTAGCAGACATTGTAGGCAAACCTCCCCGTCTGCGTGTAGCAGCAGGTTGATGGAAAGCTGTTAACAAGTCTCCCCTTGTCAACTGTAAACCCCAAGATTCAAAAACTTTCCCCTAGTTACATACTCAATACCATCCTCATGTTTATTTCAATATAATTTCCCCTCGATCTGCAGGCAAAATCAATGCTCTGGGAAGATACAGGTTATTTTTCCAGTGGCTCTGTTTCCCCTTGGCTCAGGATGGCAGCCTCCCTGGGGAGCTCTGTTAAATGCTCTCTGGAGTGGCAGCTTCAACCCCACAATCATTCCCTAGACAGAGTATGTTGCAGTGGATGAGTTTTCTGTTTTCTGAATTACTGTCAAGTTTCCGACTCATCTCCCTGAGATTATTCTCATCATCTTTATTGGAGATTTGGGTGTCTGCAAATACTTCAGTGACACATTTACAGGCTGTCTTTTGCTTTATGTTCGCAGATGGCTAAGCATGATCATACTGTGCATTTTACTTGTTTAATTCTCAGAGGGTATACTGCTTTTCCAGTGTTTTGTTTCCCCATATATTGCCAATATCAGTATGTATTCTCTGATAAAAAATGTGATAGAGGACACTTACCCTGAGGCTCCCAAATACTGGATACTGGGACCTCCAGAAAAAATCAGAACCATGCTGGGGACATTTCTGCCAGGTTTCCTATAGCTTTTATTTCCTATGGTGGGTTAGGAAGGGAAGTGCTCATGGGCAGTCGTGATGTAAAAGTAACAGCAGTTGGTCAAACCTTTGCCCTCACTGCTCATCAATTTTTCTCTTCATTATGATACAAGCCAGGAAGGTTGAAAGGTCAAATGTTTGAAGTGATGAATTAAGATAGAACTATATGCAGAGGGTTCCTTATTGCTGGTGTCAGATTTAAGCCTCTGAAGGGAAAAGGGGTAAAAGGGAAGCATATTTTTTTCCTTGTTCAGTGAAGGCTCAGAGTTAAGAGTTTGAAGGGACCAGGATCAGCAGCTGAGTGCTTTCCACTGGCCTCTTTCTCACTTTAGTCCAAGAATATACTTCTGCGATAGAATATGAGGGCCACAAAGCATTCCACAAGAATTTATAATATGTAGGATTGTCCTCCAAGAGTTCAACTATAAAACTGACTTAGGTACATATAGGAAAGTGCAAAGTCATCTTGGAAATAAAATGCATTCCCTTCTAAGACATAATAGATTCTGACATGAGTGAAGAGAGAAAACATTTATCAGAAAGCTGTTAAAGAGATGCATTGTCTGTCTCGGTCCCTTCATTCTGAGGAAAGGTCATCCAGCTCCAAACCTTTTCATCTGGTTTCCTACTGGCCCTCCCCCCAAGAGCCAGGGCAGGCGCCCTTAGCATCTTTGCACTTATCTTCCCACTGTCATTCCATCCTTAAATGTTTGCTCATCATCTTGCTCCCCATGTGGATTTGCCTGCAGAGAATGTGGCTTGATTCTCATATTTCGCTATCATATCCGTTTGACAGCTATTTAATCACTGGAAATGAACAAATTAGCACTGTGCTATCAGTGAACTCGGCTGTTTGGTTTCTGAACCTGGCGGTGCTAGCATATCAGTTGTCTGCTTTGTTAGTCTATGGAACCCTAAAGGGGGCCAGCTGGATTCTTACAACACTTCCACATTCTCTTTAAATGTCTCAGGTTTATGACATATAATCATTTTTATGGCCAAGAAGTTTAATTCTAGGGGGAAAAGTTGAATAAACTGTAATACTAGTAAAGCAGAATACTACTATAATGAGTAAGGGCATGAATTTTAGATTTATTTAGACTTTGCATTGAAATCCTGGTTCTCTGGTTTTCCTCCACAAAACTCATGAACATTGCATTTGGTCACTCTGTGCTCTGAGCTCTTTTATCTAGATAGTGAAGGTAATAATACTTATGGAGAAGAGTTTTCAAAAGAATTAAGTGAAATTTGTCTGCAAAATCTTATAATGTCAGGCATTCTGGTAAAGGCTAAGTAAGTTTTGTAATTATAGTGTCATTATCAAATAATATTTTCCATTTTAAAAGTCAAAGTCACATGTTACTACCAATCAGTGTTTAGGTTAGTCCAAGAGAATCAGTGTTAATAACTGAATCAAAAAATCATTTGGCCATGAAGGATGAAATTCATCCGACACATGCCGTGTGCCTACTACATGTTAGATATTGTTCTAGTAAAAAGTAAAAAAAAAAAGTACCTAATTTAATGCCAGGTTTTAATAAATGAAATGAAAATAAAGACTGAGATAAAGTTAAGTGGTCCACTTTAATAGAGAGGCACTATCAATTTTAAATACAGCAATATTAGGTAGAGTGGCAGGCTTTCAGGGAAACTGACACCTAAACTGAGGCTCATATAGAAAGGTGTTAGGTCAAAAAAAAAAAAAAGCTAAGGGGCCAGGGATTTAGCTCAGTGACTTAAGCGCCTACCTGGCAAACACGAGGTTGTGAGTTCGATCCCTGGTACCAAAAAAAAAAAAAAAAAAAAAAGAAAGTTGTTAGTTTTTCCAAATCTGGAGGAAGATTTGAAAGGAGTCCAGCCCCAGGAATGGAAGAGTCAGATCTACTCTAGGAATCCAAAGAAGACTAACGTGGAGAAAGAACCCTGACAGAGCCAGTGTGACAGAAAATCAGTTGAAGCTGAGGAGGGAGGAATTTCAGGTGCCATTAACAGCAAAGGTTCCAGATTATGAAAGTCCCGGCTGGAGCATGCGCAGGATGCACCATCTCAGAGTCGATCGCCCTGGAAAGAACAAGAGGGGTGGTTAATGGGCGAGGCCGTGGGAGAGAGCGCGAGGATTTAAATAAGTCCAGGAAGTGTGAGTGAAGACACGTGGATGGATCTGGGGTGTGTTTTGGAAATAAAACTAATGAAACTTCCTCATGGATTCTCTGTGGGGAGTCGGCTGCTGGATTTTGTCTTTAATCATTATATGCGTGATTGTTCCATTAAGCACGGGTGGGGGATTGGGGTAAGATGGGTCTGGGAAGAAACGTTAGGACTTGTATTTATATTTGGAATATGTTTAGATTATTAGATAACAGTTGAAAGTGTTACATTTTATAGGTCACGTTTGTATTTTCTGTGAAGTTTTTTTTTTTTTTTTTGCTCTCCTTTATTCCAAATGCATATTTTTCAGAGCTTTGTCACCTAGGATTCATGGGAACTGCTACCTTTTTTCAGTACTTCTGATGTACATGAAAAAAACATTATTTAAAAATGTGAATTTCTCAGTGAGTTAGTGGTAGAGCTCACCCTTGAAGTGATCTTATTATTTCTGAAGAACAACAATTTTGACCTTTTATCAATCCATAGTTAAAAAGTTATCTCCATAATTAAAAAGTTTTAGGACTTCCCAAGACTAATAGTGCTTTTGGATAAAAACAATGTCTTGTTTTCATTCAAATAGAGCTTTATAAATAAATGACCAGGGTGGAAATGAACTAAGGGCCAAGCTGTGGAAGCAAAATAGACTTTCTTAAACTCTAAGAGTTTAAAGGATTGTTTGCCCATCTGGATTTATTGGCATTTCCTGAAAAATATAGATCACGTGATCATGTCCTAACAGTAGACCTTGTCAGATCTGAAATAATGATTTAAATGTGTATAATTGGAATTTTGTCTAAACCCATATTTTTTGCCTGAGAGATGAGGAGTGGCCAGAGAAGCCATTAGTGATTGCTGAGAAGCCAATACTACAAATCCTTACAAAACTGCATACAATGTCCTATAAAAATCTCATTATTTACCCATGCTTTCTCTGAATCAGCATTCTGGATACTGCCATAGATATTCTGTAAATTAAACACTTATAAATTACCCATTTATAACGTTTGTCAATAGAAGCTACAGAAGCAGATAATTTTTTAATTCTTCTTGCCTTAGCTTGGTAGCAGCTTGCTTTAAAGTTTTATTTTATTTATTTACTTTGCAGTGCTGGAGATTGAATTTAGGGCCTTTGTGCTGAGATACATCTGTAATCTTTTTTTAACTTTGAGACACGGTCTCAGTAAGTTGCTAAGTTGTCCAGGCTAGGCTTGAAGTAGTGATCTTTTTCCTTCAACCTCCCAGATTGTTGGGATTATGGGCATGTGCCGCTATGCACAGGTGCTTTCAGGTTTTGTTTTGATTTTTATGAACATCCCTGAAAACTTCCAACCTACTGTTGACTGGCCTGATAACAACTGGGCATATGTTCTCTTTAATTCAGACTGCCTCTTTGGCTCACAAAACCAATCAGGAGCTAGGAATTGTGCTAGGCACTTGGGAATGGACAGCTGAAAGAAATGATCCCTTTTAATGGTGTTGCCTTAGTTCATTTTATTAGAATAAAGTCCCTGAACCTGGGTACTTCATAAAAAGAGATTTACTTAGATCATAGGAGTGGAAGCTGAAAGTCTGAGATTGGGTTGCTGCCCTGCTTCAGCCCCTGGTGAGGATTCCCTTGATTGGGTCCCCATGCAGATGGAGGCATTGAGGTGGGAGTGTGTGTCAAAGAGATTATGTGATGAGGCAGGAAAACACAGAGGCTCAGTGTTGCTGTTTTAGAACAACCCATTCTTGTGGGAACTAACTCAGATCCTGTGATAACTACATTAGTCCCCTCTAACAACAATACACCCGAAGACCTAAGTTACTTTGTACTATGTAAAAGTCTCATGGGTTCTGGAACTAACCTCTCGACATGTGAATTTTTTAAGGGAGAAACAAATTAAAGCCATAGTGGTTACCCATAGAGGGCTGTGATACTTAGTGAAGGGATGGCGTGATAGCAACTATTCTTGGCTGGAATAGTTGGGAAGAAGTGATGGTGGGGTGGTGACTGCTGAGGTTGCAAAGGAGGGGTGGTCACATGGGGTCTTGTTTCCTAACTGTACAATCTTAGTGAAGCCACTGAATCTCTCCAAGCCTCTGGTCCTCTATTTCTGAAAGAAAAATCCTGCAGTTCCACGCATGGGGTTTATATGGGTGGAATTAAAGGCGCTAATAGACAGGAAACCGTATGAAAACTACAAAGTGACATATTCCTACATTTAATGTTCACTGTTATGCTGCTCCTACCTGGGATAGGTCCTGAAAATTTGGAGTTTCAAAAACATGTTCTGTCTTCCCCTGAGAACTATTCTGTCTGATAAGGAAGAGAGACCCACAGAAAACCATAAAAGGCTGTTTTATGTGATGACCACTGCCTCAGTCTCAGTCTCTGAGCTCTAGCTGTTTCTTTTCACACGGTGAAGTTGGCTTTGTATCTCTGTTGGTGCTGAGGCCTCCTCTAGGACCCTGTGGGTCTTCGTGTCTTCTGCAGGACCTATGCTGTCTTGTCTAGACCGGCATCCTCATGATGCTGGCCCTCAGCTAGAGATCCCGGGAACATCTTCAAAACAGAAGGATCAAAAGTCCTGGGCCTCCAGACCTTGTAACTTGAATTTCCTTCTACAACAAGTGCTTTCTTTATTCTTTCTACATTATCGTTGCCGGATTCTCTTCCAAGCAATGGCCATTTTGATGTAATGCTCTTTTTTGCGTATGCAGCTTTGTTCTGGGTTCTCCTTGGACCATCCTATTTATGCATTCTCCTGAAAACTCTCTGTCCTTTGTGCAGTTTGATTCTGGACCATCATCAGTTTTTATAAATTGTTGTAATCTTTGGTGACTTATTCCTATGTTTTAGCCTCTTCTAGTTCCTGAAGTTCAGCCCTGTCCACAAATGTCTTCTCTATGTTCTCTTAGAACTTCACCCAGTCACTGTAATTGTTTTAGGCATGGTTTAAGGTAGCATGTTTGGTGCTAAACTTGCTCTGTTCTTGAAGCTGGAACTCTTTATGGGCAAGGACATCGTCTTTGTCACCCTTTACCCTTTGTCACTTGTGCATGTACCTGGACAGAGTGGGCAATCACTGCTTATGGGATAGGCTGCTTGGTGGACTGCAGTGATGCAGACGATTCATGTACATCCTCTGCCCTCAGGATTTAAGTAAAATATTCAAGTAAACAGGTTTTTCTCCATCTCTATGAAATCAGCTGGGATATGCAGGTGCCTCTGGTGCAGTAGGCAGAGGAAGAAATGCTGTGTTTTACTGCCAGACTTCTGGTTGGAAGATTTCTCCAGGGCATTATTTTTGTCTTTATTGGCTAGTGGGGGTCTAAGTAGGGTTGCTTATTCCCCTGATTCTGATTCACTGCAGGATTGGAATAGCAGTTGCACTGAAAAGGAACTGGTGTCCCTGGAGATGGAAGGAGGATAAGGTGGTGGATTTTGATTAGAACAAAGGAGAAAATTCTAGGGAAATGCTTTTTCCACAGATTTATAATATGCCCACTCAATAAACCTTTCTTTATTGTGCAGAATTGATTTCTTTTGGATGATTACTTTGGCACACTGTCTGTATGTAATGGAAACTTAACAGAATTAGAGCATTTTAGGCAATTGGGACCTTGGGGAGTAGTTGTCCTGTCCAGTGCACCCTAGGGCTTTTATATTTGGTGGGGATTGGGAATGGTACAGCAAAGAAGTGGCCCTTTATGAAAGCTGACAGGGATGTGATGGTGCTGTCTTGGAGCTGAGGCTTTTCTTATGAAATCTTCATCTTTTGCCTAATGATGCCCGCTTCTGTTCAACTCTTTGTAAAGAATCTTTTTGCTCCCTTCCAACTACACATCTGACTGCTCATTTTTCAAAGCGTTGATCAAGGGCTCCTGCTTCTTTTAATAAATGTGGTGTATCCATGCCAAAGTATGCCCTCTATAATTAATAACAATAAGCTCTAGCTACCTGTGGAGGCTGCAGACATTGACAAAGACCCGGGGAAAGTACAAGACGGTACCCGCAGGCTCTGCATGGTGCTCTCTGCCTGCTCCTCTGCTTGCCAACCCACACCTGCTTCCCAGATACCCTGCTTGCTTTTGGGGGACTCTATCTGTCAGGGCTCTTCCTGATTCTTTACTTGAACAGGAGAAAAAGTTGGGTTGCAGTAAGTTGATGTTTCTTGTTTAGAAGAGAGAGAAGGCATTTTGCTCAGGTGTCCTATTTGAAACCTGAACTGACTGTCTGATGGACGTAGACAGATTGTTGTTCTGATTGTTTATGTAAAGTGTTAGCTAAAGTCTTTCCCCTAAGGTGCCGTGTCCAGAGGCAAGTTCAGAAGGGTTCTTCTTCCCTTTCCAGATGTGAACTCACAAGTGTTTAGCTCAGGACCTGCGACATGGCAGGTGTTCAGTAAACAAAACTGAACACCAGGTGAATTTTATCCTCTTGCCTAGAGGAGAAATCCTTGAGTGTTCATTATGACATGTGGTGGGGAAGCTTTGTTGGCAAATGACACCGTTCATTTGAATGTGACAAATTAAGGTAGCTTCCTCTGACATCTCAGGCTCTGCTTCTTAAACATAAACATGAATCATGCATAAATATGAATTGTGTATTATGGATTAGTATCATGAAAGACTCTGATAATTTGCATTTGTGTAGGCAGACTCTCTGGAAAGATACCTGAGAAATTGTAACAGTAGTAAGTGCTAGTGAAATAAATTGGGAAACTGCTGATAGAGATGGGAATTAGCCTACATTTAACTGTATAATCATGTTGTTTTATTGGGATATTTTTCCATGTGACTATTTACAAATAATTAAAATATAAAATATATAAAATATAAAATTAAAATATAGTAATATAATACAAAGAATTATATAATTACATAATCACAAATAATTAAAATATAGTAATATAAATAAAGTTGCTAATGTTCACATCTATACATAGTGCTATATTTTAGATATGGCTTGAGGGCATTTCCCCAAAGTTCTATGCACTGGAAGCTTGGTCCCCAGTGTAGTGTGTTGGGAGGTGGATGGACTGGGAAGTGACCAAGCCATGTGGTTGCCACCCACATGAATGGATTAATTTTGGTTTCAAGAGGGTCAGGTCTAGTGGGAACAAATTTTCACAAGTGGCACAAGGCCACTCCATGTACTTAGCTCCTTTTGAATGTGCTTGGTTTCCTTTTAGATTATCATGTCTTGATATAGACAGATAGTCCTTACCAGGATACCAGTGACATCATCTTCCCCCAGAATCATGAGCCAAATGAACTTCTCTTCTCTATAAATTTTTGAGTGTCAGGCATTCTGTTATGAAGGTAGCAAAAAGACGAACAAATATCCTTTCTTTCTTCTTTGGTTCTTCCTCTTGTCTTCCTTATGTGAACAATAACACTGCAAAGTGCTCACCTGAAACCTTGAGTTATAAGGAAAACTCAGAAAAGGTGGGCCAAGGATATTACCTTCCTTTCATATAGTCCTGCAAAATGAGAACAAAAATCAAGACATTACAGCCTGCCTGTCTCCAGGCAGCCTAAGAGGATAAAGGACCTAGTTTACAGCCTTATAAGATTAGCAGTGAAATCTAAGGATTTCTGTGAATATGCACTGTCTTTCCTACATTCTCCCTTGTTAGGGAACATATGTACCTAGAATAGTGTAGATCAGGGAGCTGCTTTGCAGCTGATTTGTTGGAGGTGAATCTGCTCTGGGGCTCATGCATGGTGGTCCGGTCACCTACACCTGAACTTTCCCTCTTTGACCCTGTCATCTACACTACAGACAGGTCCACTCTCCATAGGGTTCTGCACTGATGGAGGACCAAGCCCGTGGAACCGGACTGATTTAGGGAGGCTGCAGGTGGAAGAAGGTGGAAGAAGTTGCTCTTCTAGCTGTCTCCTGAGACTAATTCTTAGCCATGACCATGCATCTATTGTTTCTGTACCCTCAGGACAGGATCTTGCCACTCTTTAACAATGACATTTGAAGAATATGCTAGAGTTTTGTGTCCTTGATGTTGGCTGTTTCACTTTTGTTTCCAAACTACTACTGATCAAGTTCTATTTAGATTGTCCTAAAATAAAATGTTATATTGAAAAATTAATCTGAAAATGGTATGGGCACTGTTATTAGCTCTGGACACTTACCAATTTACAGGCCTGTGCTAACAGTGGCCATAATTCAAATATAGAAAACATCTTCTTTTGTTAAATTCTCCTTTTTTGGATGGACTTATAAGGACAGGCCCAGGTACAAGGAAGAGGATACTGTGACCTGAATGTTTATGTTTCTCCCAAAACTCATGTGTTTAAACCTAACCCCCGAGATGAAGATATCAAGGATCTAATCAAATGGGAGGTAATTATCTCATGAGGCAGAGTCCTCAGAGAACTTGTTTTTCTCTTTTGCTATGTAAAGACACATTGAGACCCTGATGTCTGTGATGAGTGGGCTTACACAACACAGACAATCTGTTGAAGCCTTGATATTGAACTTTCTAACTTCCAGATCCATGTAAAATAAATTTCTGTTGTTTAAAGCAAATCAGTGTATATTATCTTGATTATGAATATGAATGAACTAAAACAGGTCTTTTTGGACTAGATTATTCAGGCATCATCCGGGAAGTCCTCTGTTGCAGATGTTAACTAAATGTGTGTAAACATCTTGAGTGTATTTATTTTTATGTACAGCATTGAGACAATATTACTAATTTCCAGCATCATAACTAGCAGTTCAGAGAATAAACATGTCCAACTCAGAGCTCTATCAAGCTCAGTGACTAGCAGCTACTTTGGTGGTCACTGGCTGCCTTTCTGTTCACTTTCTGAGGGTGTTGTGACTTATATCCACATGTCCTCCCAAGGCCTCAAGCACTCATAAAAAGATTTGGGGAGGCTGATTGGATCAGAGGTGTGATAATGGATCATGAGCATGTGATATTGGATAATCCATTGATTGGTTCAGCATAGTTCTGGGAGTGGATGATAGACTTACTGAAGAGGGAAGACCCGTGCAGGATGTGGGTGGCATCAACCTATGGGCCCGCAGCTTGAATAGAACAAAAAGGGAAAGAATGAGAAAGTCTGGCTGCTTCCCGCAGCCATGGCACGAGCAGGCCTCCTCCGCCAGCTCCCTCTGCTCTGGCGCTCTGCCTTGGAGCCAGGACTGTAGACATCTCCAAACTGTGAGCTAAACTAAACCTTTCCTCATTTAACTTGTGGGTGTTGAGTATGTCGTCTCAGCCATGAGAAAGTAACAAACGGGGAAAGGCATGAAAAAATGTTGCACCAAATGCAACCTTAATAGCAAAGTGGTCCGTAAAGCCTTGCCGTGCTTGTCCTCAGTCCTGGGGAAGATAAGCTACATTTCCTATTTAAAGGTGTGTGACATCACCGCAGAATAAGCTTCACCATTTAGACCCAGCTGTCATTTCTCCCTCCACCCTTCCTGTGTCTCCCTCCTGGGAAGGTGCGCACATTTACCATGGGTGTTATCAGCCCTGCTGTAGTTCTGTCTGCCTTGATGATTGATCTGTGACTAACAAATCAGATTAGACAGCAGCACTACTGCTGTCCCACTCTGCCTTTGATGGAAGCTGTGGCAGCTGCGTACCTCAGTAAATCATTGCAGGGAGACACAGGCTGTGCAGCTTGGACGTGGCTTCGGGAGGCTGCTGTTTCTGCAAAGCTCTTCTCTGCCACAGAGGTTCCAGCTGCCCCCTGTGGCTTTCTTTTCCAGGGGAGGTGGCAGCATTTTCATCTGCCCTAGCCTGAGGGCCCGGGTAGATTTGTGCTTTCATGCCTGGCTCCTTTGCCTCCCTGAACTCTCATAAATCAGAACCCAGCACAGAACATAGGCCAGGAAGCCAGGACTTTGTGGGGACTCAGTTTGGCCTTATTGTGACTAATTATACTAATAAAAGCATTGAAAAAAAGGGTTTTGAACATATCTTCTTGGCTGAAACAGCGATGCTTTGTAAGAGACTCTCCCTCTGTCCCCATTTGTGCCATAATGAGGAATGTGTGGGGTCAGGGTCATTTGTGTGATCTCTGTAGATAGAACCCAGCATCTTCTTGTAATAATGATGGTGATGCTAAGCATTAATAGCAATGAAACCTTACAGGTGCACTGCACCATTAATCACTTTACACACGGATATATTTAATCTTCTAGACTAATGAACTAAGGATACAGATCAAAGACCTATTTGGTGTGAAAGCATGCAGACTGTAGGCAGAGAATCCTGATTTTAAAATTCAGAAATAGCAGGGGGTAGTATTTGTCCAGTACCTACCCAAGGCTCAATCTTTTCTATAAGGTATTTCTCCCATGGACCTTGCAACTTAGGATGTCTTGTACCTAAATATTCACAGGTGCAAAGTGAATTTCAGGAAGAATTAGTAGCATGTCCAAGGCCACACACACACTTGCTAAGTAGCAGAGGCAAGATTTAAATCAACTTTTCGGACTCCAAACTAGTTGTGGATAGACTATATGAACTAGTTTATAGATAAAGGCTCTAAAGCCTACCTTCTGGAAGACTTTTTTTGCTAAGCCTCAGAGTTTTTCTCTATTACTAATAAATAGGCACACCAATTTCCACATGATCAAGTCTAAAAGTAAAACAAAGAATCCTTCTGCAAGTTCCATGTAGCCAAAAGATGGGACTATTCAGAGCTTTCACTTTATCATCCCCTCAGCTTCTGAACTTGTCATCTTAATAGTCTATTGAATTAGTAAAAGAAGCAAATCCTCACTGACACTGACAGAGCGGGACACTGCATATTACATAAACTGCTCTACACAGACCAATTTGAGAGTTTTAGAGACATAGATTTGTACTTTCCTAACCCATAATCGTAACCCAGCATCCATTCAAATGAAAGCACTGTAGCTCTTTTTAGGAGTAGGAGAAAATAAACCTTGCTGCCTTTTGCTGGTTGATTTATTGTTACATGACAATATTGCCTATATTAAATTTTAATATTGGCACTGTCTTTTCACCATAAGTCTTGTGCTGAGGAGCTCTGAAATTATTTCATTTTAAAAGGGACTTTTATTGCAGTGTATAGACAGGTATGTAATTCTATCCTCTAAGAAATTTGTAGATTTTTTTCAAGGATTTTTTTCAAGGTGTGAGAACTTTTGACATGTACTTATTGCATCTTTTGGATATGAAGCAAAAGTGATTTACTGTTTCCATTGGCATAAATAATGTTCTGCTTGTTTCTGCATCATTTTCTAACACCACTGTTGATAATGCATTGCAGTTTACTAGGCAGAGAATACAGATTTTTCATGTTAATGTTGGGAAGAAAGAATGGAAAAACAGCTTTGAATTTCAGCCTATGATGCAAATGGATCCCCAGTCATGTTGGAAAGAGCTCACCCAGCTAAGACAGGGTGCTGCTGCAAAGAAAGGCCTTTTTAAAGCACATTTCTTGGAACCACTGAAACTCTTCGGGGACCACAGCAGTGTTCTGATCCTTGAACTGATGTAAATTGCGGTGGTAATTTATGCTCTGCCAAAGACAAAGCGCATTTTCTACTATGGCAACTTCACACTATTCTTTCCATTCTTCCTGACTCTGACCTTGTATCATCAATTTAAAAAAAATACACGTCAGCCTGTGAAAATATCATGTGGGAATTTCAGCGTAACAAAACTTTCTGGGGAATTCTATAAAACATATATGATAGAAACTGTTGTGGAGCCAAAATCCATTCTTACTTTTCTACCTTAGTTACAAAAGCTGACTTTGTCTGGAGTGGCAATATGATTACACAAGAGAGATATGTTCCGGGTTCCATTATAACATAATGCAGTTATTCTGGCTAGTGTGATGGAAGCAGAAGTGATTGAACAGATCTTCGGGAAGACAGAACCATGCAGTAATTGACGTGAGCCTTTCTGACTTTACTTCATGCCGGACTGAAGACAGATGGCTGGGTCCCTGATAGCCGTGCTAAGCAAGGAAACAACCTTTAGGCACTGTTGTACGGATGACAGAAGAGTGTAGTAGAAGAAATCTTGGTGCCTGATGAGTTCGTGAAGACACTCTAGTATTTTTGCACCATCTGCTTTGGGAGTCTTGTTAAATGAGAGAATGTATTTCTAATTTATTTACATATGAGTAGTCATGGCTTATTACTGGCATTTGGGAGAGGCAGTTGCCATGCTGTAAATACACTTAAGTATATTATAGTGGGATTCACGTGAACTAAGCTTGTTTGCTGCCAGCTAGCACTGACTCACTTTCTTAGAAGTGGACCCCAGTAGCCTAGTCATGTCTTCAGATGACTAGAGCTCATCTTGAAGCTTGTTTATATCCTTACGGAAGACCACAAGGAAGTAAAGTGCCTTCTGAATTCCTTTAGAACCTGTGCAAAAGAATGTTTGCAATTATTTTGATTTGCTAAAGCAATACATAAAAATAATAGACTTTAATATTTTATGTATTTATTATATGTATTAAACTGGTGCATCAAGTGAATAATGTAAAACTCTGATATTCAGAAGCCTATAAATGAAAACACCAAGCCCCCTTGAGAAAGCATCATAGTTAAATATGGCTATGGACTTAATTGGTTTTTTAGCCATTCTTAGGACTACGGCAGATAATGACCCTCATGAATTTCATGCTCTACTAGTCAGGCATTTTCTTATCTACCATATGGCAAGTTAAAGTTAGACTAAAAATAAAAACCCCACATATTCTCCTCTATTCCCTTCCTGCTGTGGTTCTCTTCCCCCTCTCATTGGACAGATCACAGAGAACTAGATTCCAAAAGTGCTTCCCTTTCCTTCTTAATGGCGCATGGTGTTTCACCGGGAAACCAGTCTCTGGAAAGGAGCATGCCTGCCCAATTTCAAGTTCAATTGAGTTCGAGGGAATGAGCTGCCTTCTCAATTTAAAGGGAGGTCTGCATGGGTAGCCACCTCAATTCCAGCAACATACCAGTCAGCCGTCATTGGTTCAGGCTCCTGGACAATTTTGCTGGTTTTCGTAAACACTTAGTTAAGTTTCCAGACAGCTGGGTTAGCTCTGAAGTGGCCAGCACCTTCCTCCATAGATCAGGATCTCACCTTCAGGCCGTTGGCTTCCGAGGCTTTTGTAATCTTCCATCTATCGCACTCCTTGTTGACCCCTATGTGCTGTAAAAGGTTGCCAGCACAGCTGCAGCACATGACATGTGTATATATCTTCAGTTTCCTTGTGCTGCAGCACCTTTTGTGTGTTCCACCTACATCCTGTCAAGTATGAGGCAGCGGGAGAAGAGCTATGCAAGCTCCGCTAAAGCAGTAAAACTGCTAAATGCAGAAGAAGGGGGCTGAAGGCCATTTCTAGAACAGCTCCATAGCATCGAGTGAAGAGCCATATTCACTGGGCACTCCATTATTGCTCATTTCTGATCTGTCTTTTTAGTACCCCAATAATGCAATGATGATAATGATTGGTTGGTAAATATCAGAGCCTTGAGTAGGGTAATGGCAAATTGTTCAGTTGAATTTACTCAGATTCCCCTGATTAAAACAATAGCTACTCAAAGCTATTATTATGAACTCTGCAGTGACTTTTAACGTGTATTTCATCTTCCCCTTCTATTGTCTTTTCTGAGTACATGCTTGCAGGCCAGAAGTTGAGGTTCCTGACATAATTCTTCTTCAGTTAGACTTTCCTTTTCTTTCCTTCCTTCCTTCCTTCCTTCCTTCCTTCCTCCTCCCCCACCTTCCTTTTTTCTTCTCACTCTTTCCTCCTCCTGTTCCTCTGCTTCTGTCTTCTGCCTCTGTCTCTCCGTCCCTCTCTTTCTATCTCTGTCTCTCGGTCTCTCCCCAACCTCAACATTGAACTGGGTGATAAGTAAACTTCCAAAGAAAGAATGAGTCACCATTGGTTCAAATCTGTGCCAGTCAGAAATGTGCAGAGGCTGTGTAAACATTTCTGTTCCTCCCATTTCAAAGTTTCCTGGTGATGTGCGTAAATAAGGACACTGAATAACGGTGTCAGTAACAGTTGGGTGATAATTCGAGCCTTGGGGCTGATGGAAGAACCAGTTCTCTCTCTGCTGAAAAGAGGGAGTAGAACACCTACTCCTGGCTTGCGTTTGAAGAATATCTCAAACTTAGGTGTTCTGTCCCTTCAGATTGGAAATGTTTTTTCTGTGGTTGAGTTGGGACTTGTGCAGGACCAAGGAAAGCCTTGTTAAGAGCTATCCTGCTTTCCTAAACTTACAAGATAAAAGCAGCTATGTATGAGATACTGTTCATTGCCATTAAAGGACAGCTGCTTATTTTGTTCCTTTTGCAAACAGGAAGTTCATTTCCTGTTTTTACACTATGCCCAAGGTAGCAATCTCAGAACTGCAGGAAGTAAATGGGAGTGAACAATTCAAGTGCAGTTTATTCCCAGACTGAGCTTATGGATCTGAATCAGCTCCACTGAATTCACTATCAAGTGAATACATGAACTTGTGTTAGCACTGACACACGCACAAATGTGTACACGTACATGTGGTCTCATTCCTCTATCTCACTTTACTTGTACCCTCCAATCATTGTCAGAGAAAGTGAGTGTTAACACACGGGTATGTTTTGACTAAGACGAAGGTATTTGGTCTGGCATGTTTGTTGAAAAGCAGATCAGACAGACACATTGAATCAACTGGGTTGCACTGGCATCCATCTGATTGCCTTCATAGGAGTGGTAATAACAAAGTCAAAACAGTCACTTAGTAAGTGATGCCTGTGAGCCATGCTCAGGTAGAGATGGGTTTCACCAGAAGGTTAGACTTCTAATCAACATAGTGGGGCAGGGCAGTGGAGAATCCCCCAGCAGTCTATGGGAGAGTCTGCGCAGCAGAAAAGTGCTGCGGATCAGGAGAAGCCAGTCTTCTTCCTCTCTCCTCACGACCTCGCTCACTTTCTGCTTTCTTCACATACATCCTTCCGGCTGTCATTTGGGGCATCTGGATTTGAAGGACTTACTCAAGTCCATTGAGATACTAGTTGTTTAACTTGGGAGGAGAGTTGTATATTGGATCTTTGTTGGAAAGCTGGGGTATTTTCTCTGTAACTCTTAGAGATGATTCTGTGAGTGTTACCTTAAACCCATTGTCCTTATGGAGCAAAATAATGGAACTAATACCCTAAGAGTTTTCTTTGTCTTGTTTGGAAGTGACATGGGGTATGCTGAGCTACCTACATTCTCTGCTCCTTGAGAAGTGAGATCAGAGTTAGGAATACAGATAGCCCATCCTAAGGACTCCAGCTATAATATCCACCGATTATATCCAAATCCCAGTCACTTGTAATAGATGCATGATTTTGGTCAAGCTTCCTTGTCTTTTTAAGCTTCACTGTCTGTGTTCAGAAAAATCAAGCTAGTATCTGTATTTATCGCCTGTTATGGTTTATAAATAGATGCTTCCCCAAAGCCTCTTGTGCTTGTAGGTGGGGCTTTGGGGAGGTTATTGAATCATGGGGTGTGAGACTTACCAGTGGATTAATCCACTGGTGAGTTTATAACTAAAAGTGATTTGGGGAGGTTAAGCCTGGTCAGAGCAGTGGGTCACTGAGGGTGTGGCCTGGGAAGGTTCATCTCCTTCCCTCCTCCTTTTTCTCACTCTCCATGCAATGAGCTTCCCTGCCTTGGAACCAGCCAACTATGGATGGAAACCTTTACAAAATGGGACCCCAAAACAATTTCCCTCCTTAGAGTTGTGGGTGTTGGATAGTGTGTCTCAGTGTAAAAAAAGTAACTGAGATACCCCATCATTTTGTTAAAGGTTCAAATGGAATTGTCAGTAAACAACAAAAAGTCATCTGTAGGTGCTAAGGTATTTTGTGAGCATAAGACATAAAAGGGTTAAGAAGCAGTCAAGCTTTGCCTACCATTGTGGAGGTTACTGACTACAGTTAGAAGTGTATCATGTATAAAGGCAGGCATAAATAAAGTAATTATAGAATCTGAGAAGTGCAGTGGAGAAGATAATACAGATTTATGGAGAGTAAGGGGGAGGAGATTACTTGATCTCAAGGCTTCTCCAAAGAGGTGATATTTGAACTATGAATGCAAATTGTGTATCTCAGTGCTTGGCAACCATGAGAGCCCAGTAAATACTTCTGGTATTTGTAAGATCCCCAGTGCAGTTTGCAACCTGAAAGCAGTTCTAATCATGTCCTTCAGACTGTGTTTTGCAGCCTCCAAGCAGGGGTACATAGCTTTTAAAAAATATGAATAAATGAATTACATATGTCCATATCCAGAGCTGAAACACTATGTCACAGTTATTAAAGGAGTGAACAGGAAAGTGAAATGTTAAGAGCAAACAGCTTCATCACTCCTCACCTGAAAACAGGATGTTGGCCTTGCTAGAAGACAGGGAACAGAACAATCCCTGGATTAAATGTGGGCACTAAAATTATCCTTGGCAAGAGGCATCAATTGAAAATGCTTCCTCCCAAGATTCTGCAACTTCCTGGGCATAAATAGATGGGCATTGAAATTCACTCAAGTCTGGGTTAATAGGGGAGTGGAGCCTCTGTGTTGGTCACAAAAGCACTCAGGATGTCGTCTCCATTTGTGAGGAGAGTTCTTCTGAAGGTCGGAAGTTGAAATGACCAGCCATTTAGATACAAGCCCTCTTCCTGTGACCTGCACTGGTGAAGTTCTCCACTCTTCCCCACAGCGCGGTCAGGAGCAGGACATCTACTGAGACCCTCCCGTCACCTCATACCCACGGCCAGGCAGTCAGTGATTCTGGCCATTTCACCTCTTTGTCATCTCCTTTGTTCTCTTCACTTTCTCTAGTCTTTCACTGGCTTTCTTGCTGTGATCCATTAGTAGCTTGGCTTGCAACAATTGGCTTGTAGTTGCTTTATACAATATTAAGATCTTGAAAGGCACAGATGAGGCCATTTTCTCAACAGCTGTGATTCCTGAATTATGGACAAGAGATTCATAGAGAAATGGCCAAGAGAATATTGCAACATATTCCTATCTCTGAGGTCTATGAACTGGATAAATAATAAGTGAAAAAAATAGCTTTGTAAATATTTTAAGGTATATGTAAATGTTTTGATTATGAGATGCAAATTTGTTGTAGAGAATTGATGAATTCCTGATTGATTTTATTATATAAAATAATTGAGAAAATAGATCTTTTACCATATAGGGGTCCATGATGTCTCTTTCATAGGCAAATGGCTCTTTATACTTGAACAAAGAAGTCTTAGAATACCACCATGATGCACATCATGATTTGATTATTGCTTGAGATGGACCATGGCATTCAACACACGCATATTCTAGTACAAATCCATAGCTTGTGACTGGGGCCATGGAAGAGCCATTGAATGTTATGCTTTCTAAAGTGTGCTGTGGACATCTAATTAGATTAAATGCTATAATAGCAACTTCCTGGGATTCTGCTAGATGCCTGTGCAGAGGGATAATCTGTTCTCTGGGTTCTATTCACTACCATTTTTTTCTCGAATATTTGCTGCAGTGAAGTATCTTCAGTTAACAGAGCAACCACAAAGGGATTTTAATTGGTAGTTTCACAGATTTGTATTCCTGAGAAGGCTTGTGTTGGGCCATTACCGTCTTTGCTTGTTCTGTTTATTCAGCATGAATGTCTGGCACATGCAATTGTTCTGCTGGTTTTTATCAGATATACTGTCCTAAGGTACCACAGGGAATATCTTTATTATTAACGTAATAAAAGAGAAGCCGCCGGGGACTTGTGGAAACTGTACATTTCTAGAACTTGCCTTGTGTTACCTACTGGCTGCTAATTAGAACCCAACTAACAATGCCAGGACAGGAAAGGAGGGAATGATACACAGGAACACACAGCAGTTGGGGAGCCTGCTTAACTCAGAGTTTGCCTGCAGAAGAAAAATGATTGGAGAAAGGGCTTTAACTACCAAGAGATCTCCTACGTGTGTGTTATACCACTGAATTCCGTAGCCTGAGAGCTGTGGAAGTCAAGTGCTTACCTCTGCACAAAGACCACAGATCTGTGCTTGCATCCTGTTATCTTTTAATTGTTCCCTGATGTAGCCTGAAGGTGCACCTCACTTGGCTTCTCAGAGGACCTGGGACAGACTTGTCAGAAGAGGAAGAGATTGCTCCCTCTGGATTGTCCAGTACATTATTTTAAAAAATACCTCTAATGCAAAACATAATGTTGTAAACATTGAAGTAATTCTCAAGTACATAACTAAAAACAGGAAAGTTTCTCTCATCTTCATTGGTCTTATTTTCTCTCCAGAAGTAAGCACACAACCTATTTTTCTGGGGGTGTATTTAGAATTCATCTATTCACATCTTTTGGTAGTAATTATTATTTAAATATAAATAATTGGAATCACAAGGTTTGGCTTCTTTACCATATCTTAAAAGTCTTTCCATGTTATAAGTGTAATATCAAAACATGATATAACAATGTGGTTCTTATAACTGTGACATACATAGTATTTCAGTTATGGAAGTGGATATATATATCATAATTTATTTGATAATTCATTTATTTAGAAAGTTAAAAAAAAAACTTTTGATGAAGAACCTTAATAGGATTTTTATCCCTTTATATTTTCTTGTCTTCCCCCTCTTCCAGTTTCAGTGGTTCCTACTTCTTTTGATGCGGCTGGATAACAAGTGATACTCAGATATTGTCAGTATCCCTGTGAAAGTCAACTGATATGGAAAAAGATGCTTTGCAGATGTGGTTAAGTAAACGTTTTTGAGATGGGGAGGTTACCCTGGGTTATCTGGGTGAAGTCTATGCAATTGCAACAGTCATTAGAAAGGAACACAGGAAGATCTGGAGGGAGGGGCAAGAGCAATGTATCAACATAAGCTGGAACTGTAGTGATGTGACCACAAGCCAAAGAATGTCAGCACCTTTTGAAGCTGGAAGAAACAAAACAGATTTTGCCCTGGGCAATTCTGAATAATTTTGAGATGCTTAACATAGGTTTTGGACTAGTTCTATTTTAAGCTGCTAAATTTGTAGTGTTTTATAACTGTGAAAATAGGAAACCAAGGCAATTGGCTTAACTAGTTGTATCTTTTAACCACTGGTTATAACTCCTTACCATTGGTAAAAGGTACTTTTGGAAGAGGAAATATTATCTCCAAAATAAAGAATCTCATTCTTCCCATTAATAGATTTCTATTACAATAATTTATACTTAAAGATCATTATGATACTTTGGATTTTATTAATATACACTTAGTGGATATTTGTTCTTTCTTGTCATACAAATACCGATACAATGTCTTTGATTCTGCTTCTTGCCTGCAAAACCCAAACCATTTGTTATCTGGTCCTTTACAGGAAAAGTTTGAAGACTTCTGTTCTATACTTTTAATTCGTTAATTTTTCTCTGCTGATATTGATTCTGGTGTATTGGTCTGTTTACTCACTCATGAAGCATACTTATTTACTCAGTGTTGGATGATGTTTTGACACATTAGCTAGGTATTTCTATTGACTGTGCCCTATTGTCCCATGCATTCCCAGGAGGCTTCCTGGTGGCAGAAAACCAATTATCTGGGTAGGAGAGGGGTGAGTATAGTGAACCCATAGAAAAAGAGTCAGGTTAAGAGGATTGGAGAACAGACAAATTCTCATTAGGAAGAATGCATTCTCAACCCCGGAGGTTAAGGTCTTGGGCTTGGGGAAAGAGGAAGGTAAAGAGCTGACACAGAACATGATGTCCGGGAGAAGGTGGTTGCTCCTGAGTAAAGTGAATGAACCCAGAGTAGAAAGATCATGTAAATGGGAGTTAAGCCCCTAACCAAGGAACTCTCCATCTCCTTTTTCAGGAAGCCCTGTCAGTTTGTATTGCCAGGAAAGTTGTGTGATATAATGTGCTGCTGGTCGCTCACATTTTCTTTTAACAGATCATCACCACCAGGTTGAGAATCTTAGTGTCCTCCGGCTGACCTCCTTCTTGAATTGTCTGTATCAGCTGATCATCTGTTCACCATGGACCTGACCTTTCCATGAGGCTATACAAATAGCTTTTCATTTTCTTTCTACACAAAGTCATTCCCCAAAACCGAGTTTATTCTCTTCACATTTTAAGGTGTTTGTAGAAAAGAAAAGAAAAGAAAAGAAAAGGAAAGAAAAGAAAATTCCCATCATTCCTATGAGCTCCTATCTGACTCTTAGCTGACAGAAATTCCTCAAGGCTGTCCATTCTGAAAGCCCTTTTACTTTCACTATTTTTACATATAACTACAAGAGAAATCAATATTACCTGTGACCTATTGATTTAAACAGAAAGTGAGAGGTAGTCTAAAAGATGGTAGAGTTACATAGGCCAAGTTGTATCATTTATTTCTTAACTCTAAACTGTCAAACAATTTCCTAGTGATTTTTTTTTTACTCCAAAGAAGCATCTTCATACTGTTGAAAAAAGCTCAAAGAGGGGTGCCTTTGGGTTGAGGCTTCCTGGGTCTGTGGGTTCATATATGAGCAAACTGGAGCTCAGTGGTAACAGTAGAGTAAAACTGGAGACGTGACCAGTCAGCAAGAATCAACTAATCTCTGACTGGAGTCTTTCTGCTCTAAACCAACCACTTTTTATCTGTCTTCTCTTCTCATAAAAGCTTGTAGTGGACAATTCTGAAATATTACCTGATTCATGAAATTTTTTCTTGCTTAGTTATACTGTTAAATTTAACTTGTTTTCCTTTTACCATATTGTTGTCAGAAGTGGGTTTAGAAGTAGAATTGACAGCCACCTCCATTAATACCA